>MCJB01000758.1:3221-16829 GCA_002018475.1 Nicotiana obtusifolia | reverse complement strand
TATATATATATATATATATATATGGATACGCACGCACGCTCCGTAGTACAACTTAACTGCATATTAATCCCTTGTATTACAAAAGCGTTAACGGCTTATATTTATATTATTTAGACATGCAGTAAATACAAAAGTGAGTTTAATTTTGGCAAAATGTTGACATGAAAGCGACCAAATGTGGTCGCTAATATATATACTTTAACATTAGCGACCAACGTTGGTCGCAAAAGGAAAATCTAATTTATTTATATTTTCCAGATAAGCGACCAATGTTGGTCCCTTATCTCGCCCAAAATTTACCCCTTATTAAGCGACCAACGTTGGTCGCAAATATATATACTTTAAACTTTGCGACCAACGTTGGTCGCAAATTGCAAATCTAATATATTTATATTTTCCATATAAGCGACCAACGTTGGTCGCTAATCTTGCCCAAATGTTACCCCTTCTAAAGCGACCAACGTTGGTCGCAAAATTTAAACGTGGGTCCACTTCTGCGACCATCTTTGGTCGCAAATTGTGAAATTTTTTTGACCAAATTGGACTGACCAGTCCGGTCAACAAGTTGACGAATATTGTGACCAACTAACGACCAACTTTGGTCGCTAATTTTTTTAAGTTTATTTTTTTATTTTTTTTACTAGTGTGGCGACCAATGTTGGTCGCTTTTTTGGACAGACCAACGTTGGTCGCTAATTCTTGGTCGCTTTTTTGCTGTTTTCTAGTAGTGGTTGAAAAATTCCTGATGGCTAAACAACTAAATAATTTCTTTAAAATTTAGTTATTAATGAAAATCATAACTATTTAAAGAAACATGGTAAATCTATGTTTTAAATTTTTTTACTTAATTATTGTATAATATAATTGTTAAAATATAAAATATATATTATAAAGGGTATTTTGATCTTCACCCAAGAGATATTATATTTATAGTAAAAGTTCACCAATGTTTAAATTATGTCTAAATGTAACTCTAATTTTTTTCATAATCTCAAAAAGATGTTCACATATTAATGAAGGCTAATCCTCGTCTTACTAATCTTGAAATTATAATCTTTCACGTAACAACAAATTGTATGACAATAAACCGATTCATATCTCAAAGGCGATAAACTGATTCATAGCCTTTCTTGCGGCTAATCATAGAATTTATGCATGCCACAATATATTATGGGATTACGATAATCTACCATAACATCTATAAAAGTTGTATTTCATAAAATATTATGGGAAGAAAACAACAAATAAATTATAAGTTGAGTGAAAAAATAAAACTCATTTTTTGTTATCAAACTATTCCGATATGTCCAAATAAGGGCCTGACGAATAGAGTCCTTGTCAATGTCACTCACACCTTCTCACAGTTTAACTCTTTAGAGTCATGTCTTTTGACACATTCCTAACCAACTTTGCACGATCAGATGTCGCTCTGTAGTATATTTGTAACGGCCCGATGTATCGTAGAAACACATGTGGTATTAATCATTTAGATTTGGCTTGCTTTAAGTGCAAATCCCTCTTTGTAAACTATGCAATTTTAACATTTTTGCAGGGCATGAGGTATAAAAGGCTAGTAATTAAGAAAAGAGTTCGAAAAGTTAAGAAATGCAAGATATGCGATCGCATTTCAGATATGCGATCGCATTTTAGATATGCGAACCGCATATCTTACACAGGCATCGCAAAGTGAAACAGAAACCTGGGTATAAAAATAGGTCAGGAATTGCGGTCAGTATGCGATCGCATACTGAAAATGCGGACCGCAAATTCCACTTCCTGGATCGCAAAGTGGAACAGAGAAATCGGGCAAACTTTACGTCAAAAAATGCGTCGAGAATGCGAACCGCATTTCAGGTATGCGGACCGCAAATTTGACAGTAAGATCGCAGAGTGAGAAAGAGTTTTGGGTCAAATGTTGTGTCAGAAATGCGGCCCAAATGCGGACCGCATATAGGTTTTGCGACCAGAATGCGATCGCATTCTGGCATCTGACATTTTATTTCCGTTCCGATTTTTGACCCACTATAAATAGGGACCCATAACCCTAACATGCAAAAACCCTCTTATTTTCGGCACTTCCTTTGTAAAACTCACCAAACCACCTTCAAACCCTAGCAAATCAACCTTCAAATCACCTTGTAAAAAACCCCAAGTTCCATAAAAAATACCTCCATCACATAACTATCAACCTCCAATTACCAACCCAGCTCTCCCCGTCTAAACCCATCAAAACCCAGCTGGAAAATCATTAAAAATGGTCCCAAATACGCTGAAAAAATAACCGTTGAATCACACCCTTCAAACCCCAATACCCATTATGAAATTTCCCACTTTCTAACCCCAAAACCCTAGCACAAAATGCTGCCAATTTCATTATGGAACAGTGCCAAAAATTTCAGACGAGTTGAGGCTCGAAGGCTTGTGGTTTTGATTATTGCAAAGATTTGAAATTATTGGAAACCTTGAATTTAGAAGCAAAGCAAAGTAAGTGGTTTTTCTAACCTTAGCTTGAGGGATTAGGAATTTTTTCCTATTTGCTAATTTGCTTCTTGTTGAGAACAATGCATAGGTACGGTGACGAGTACCTATACATTGGTGTCGAGTATGACCGTGGGTCGTATTTTGATAGTTGTTGTGCAATTATTGTTCTAATTGTTGAATATTATCCGTGACATTGTTGTGATAATGAAAGTGGGAGCGGGTGGCACGCCTGCCACAAGATACTGTGAAATGAGGGCGGGTGGTACGCCTACTACATGATTTTCTCATTATAATTGTTCCTCTTGATTATAGGTTTGTGTATCTTCTACTCGGCATAATTTAGATTGTTAGATGAGCTAGTTGAATAAGGAATTGTTAGAAGTCAAAAGGGGGTTCAGTGTCTAAGTCATGGGTAGTGTTTTTAGGAGTTCGTTAGAAGTTTAAAGGATCCAGTGTTACTTTAGTAGAGTCGTGTCTAGAGTTAATGAAATGATAATCGGGTTGGGAGGTTAATTGTAGGATTTTGACTGTAATTGGGTACTGACGTTGATTGAGCTAAGTAGGAGTCGAGTTTAGTTTGGTTATAGCTGAATTTCCCCCTGGCCAGGATGATTGTTTTTGCCATTATTTGTTCCCTTGTTGGGAAGTTATTATGTTGATTTGTTCCCTTGCCGGGGCTTCTTGTGATTGTTGTGATAATGAAAGTGGGAGCGGGTGGCATGCCTGCCACAAGAGGTTACTGTAAGTGGGAACGGGTTGCATGCCTGCAACAAGATGGTTACTGGAGGAAAAAGGCTGGATCGTATCACCTTTCATTATGTTAAAGGCTGAATTATTGTTTTCTCTCTTACTCTTCGATGATTCCTTTTGTTTTGTTTGACTGTTGTCTCGATGTATGCTTTCATTTCCCCGCTTAAAATTGTTCTTGTATTTTTATCTTCTGCTGTAGATACATATATGTTCATAATTTCATAGATTTATCCGGAGTCCGGTCCTAGCCTCGTCACTACCTCGCCGGGGTTAGGCCAGGCACTTACCAGCACATGGGGTCGGTTGTGCTGATACTATACTCAGCACTCTTTGTGCAGATCCCAGTGCCGCAAGCTTCGAACAGTAGTTCTACAAACGTTCGTGGATCTTGGAGTCTCCTGCCCCTTTTTTTTGTACCTGTCTCTTCTATGTAGTTCAGAAACAGTGTTTTGTTATTTCTTCAGAACCTTATTTGTAGTACTCTTAGACAGTCTGTGAAACTGTGACGCCAAATCTTGGGTAGTTTGTAAGGGATATTGTATTGATGATGTTTTGTAAAGTATGAAATTTAATTCATATCGTTGGTTGATGTTACCATTCTTAGTTGATATTTTTGTGCTGCAAATGAATTCGTAAGTAGAAAAAGGGTAAATAGTCCGGTTGATTGGCTTGCCTAGCTTTCACTAGTATGCGCCATCACGACTCCCGAGGGTGGGAAATCCGGGTCGTGACAGGTTGCTATCAGAGCCCTAGGTTTACATAGGCCTCACAGTTCACAGACAACCTCAGTAGAGTTTGAGGGATCAGTTCGGAGACGTCCGTATTTATCCCCCGAAGGCTACAGAGTTAGGAAAAACTCCACTTTTGTTCATTCTTGTCGTGCGATTTGCCTCTCAAATACTAATTGGATTCCTACTCTGTTCTTTCGCGGATGGCGAGAACACGTGCTTCCTCATCTACCGCTCCGCAGCCTGAGCCCCCAGCAATAGTTTCCACGCGGGGCAGAGGGCGAGGTCGAGGGCGTGCTAGGGGTCAAGGTAGGGGCAGGACTCAGCCTCCTGTAGCCACACCAATGGCGGAACCTCAGATTGATCTTGACGAGGAGGTTCCGGCCCCAGCAGTTTCGGTGGGCCCAGCTCAGGTCCCTGAGGGGTTTATTTCTACCCCAGTCCTTCAGGACGCTTTGGTCCGGTTGGTGGGCCTCATGGAGAATATCACTAGAGCGGGCTTACTTCTTGTAGCACCAGCCACTCCTCAGGCTGGGGAAGGGGCTCAGATTACGGCTACTCGTACTCCGGAGCAAGTAGCTCCCCAGGCTCAGGTCCCAGCAGTTCAGCCAGCTATGATGGTTCAGCCGGAAGTAGTAGCTCAGGCCGGCAATGGGGCGGCCATGTCCGCCGATGCTTTGTGGAGACTGGATAGGTTCACCAAGCTCTTCACTACTACCTTCAGTGGTGCTTCTTCGGAGGATCCCCAAGACTTCCTATACAGTTGCCACGAGGTCCTCAGAAATATGGGTATTGTTGAGACCAACGAGGTAGACTTCACGGCATTTTGCCTGTCTGGATCCGCCAAGACTTGGTGGAGGGATTATTGCTTGACTAGACCAGTCGGTCTGCCACCTTTAACTTGGGAACAGTTTACAGAGTTATTTCTAGAAAAGTTTCTCCCCGTCACTCAGAGAGAGGCTTATCGGAGGCAGTTTGAGCGCCTTCAACAGGGGTCCATGATAGTTACCCAGTATGAGTCCAGGTTCATCGACTTGGCTCGACATGCGCTCATAATACTTCCTACAGAGAGGGAGAGGGTGAGGAGATTTATTGACGGTCTCATTCAGCCGATTCGCCTTCAGATGGCTAGGGAAACTGGTAGTGAGATTACATTCCAGGAGGCGGTCAATGTGGCCTGCAGAGTCGAGATGGTTTTGTCACATGGAGGTGGTCCTGGGTCGGATAAGAGACCCCGCCATTCCGGCAGATTCATTGGTACTTTGTCTGGAAGCAGAGATTCATATGGTAGAGGCCATCTTGCTAGGCCCTTCCAGTCAGCTCTCCAGGCTTCTCACAGTTCTTCAGGTAACCGCGGTTCTCAGGTCCAGTATTCCGATCAGCAGTCTATCAGTGCACAACCGCTACAGAGTTTCCAAAGTCGGCAGCTTAGGGCTTGTTACTTGCGTGGCGACACGAGGCACATTGCTAGGTATTGCCGTCGTGCTCTAAGCAATTCTCCACACCAGGATTCCTGTGTTATAACTCAGGCACCAGATGTTCCGCAGTCCGCCCAGCTAGCTAGAGGTGGGGGTAGAGGTGCTAGAGGCAGAGGTAGAGGTGCTGGAGGTGGAGCTCAGGTCCGCGGAGGTGGGGGCCAGCCAACAGNTTTAACTGTAATTGGGTACTGACATTGATTGAGCTAAGTAGGAGTCGAGTTTAGTTTGGTTATAGCTGAATTTCCCCCTTGGCCAGGATGATTGTTTTTGCCAGTATTTGTTCCCTTGTCGGGAAGTTGTTATGTTGATTTGTTCCCTTGCCGGGGCTTCTTGTGATTGTTGTGATAGTGAAAGTGGGAGCGGATGGCACGCCTGCCACATGATATTGTGAAAGTGGGAGCGGGTGGCACGCCTGCCACATGATATTATGAAAGTGGGAGCGGGTGGCATGCCTGCCACGTGATATTATGAAAGTGGGAGCGGGTGGCGCGCCTGCCACCGGAATGTGATATATAAGTGGGAGCGGTGGCACGCCTGCCACAAGAGGTTACTGTAAGTGGGAACGGGTTGCATGCCTGCAACAAGATGGTTACTGGAGGAAAAAGGCTGGATCGTATCACCTTTCATTGTGTTAAAGGCTGAATTGTTGATCTCTCTCTTACTCTTCGATGATTCCGTTTGTTCTGTTTGACTGTTTTCTCGATGTATGCTTTCATTTCCCCGCTTAAAATTGTTCTTGTACTTTTCTTTTATCTTCTGCTGTAGATACATATATGTTTATAATTTCACAGATTTATCCGGAGTCTGGTCCTAGCCTCGTCACCACCTCGCCGGGGTTAGGCCAGGCACTTACCAGCACATGGGGTCGGTTGTGCTGATACTATACTCTGCACTCCTTGTGCAGATCCCAGTGCCACAAGCTTCGAACAGTAGGAGGCTTGCAGCCTCGATTTTCAGGCGACCCAAGGTAGTTCTGCAGACATTCGTGGATCTTGGAGTCTCCTGCCCTTTTCTTGTACCTGTCTCTTCTATGTAGTTCAGAAACAGTGTTTTGTTATTTCTTCAGACCCTTATTTGTAGTACTCTTAGACAGTCTATGAAACTGTGATGCCAGATCTTGGGTAGTTTGTAAGGGATATTGTATTGATGATGTTTTGTAAAGTATGAAATTTAATTCATATCGTTAGTGGATGTTATCATTCTTAGTTGGTATTTTTGTGCTGCAAATGAATTCGTAAGTAGAAAAAGGGTAAATAGTCCGGTTGATTGGCTTGCCTAGCTTTTACTAGTAGGCGCCATCACGACTCCCGAAGGTGGAAAATCCGGGTCGTGACAGGTTGGTATCAGAGCCCTAGGTTTACATAGGCCTCACAGTTCACAGACAACCTCAGTAGAGTTTGAGGGATCGGTACGGAGACGTCCGTAGTTATCCCCCAGAGGCTACAGAGTTAGGAAAAACTCCACTTTTGTTCATTCTTGTCATGTGGTTTGCCTCTAAAATACTAATTGGATTCCTACTCTGTTCTTTCACAGATGGCGAGAACACGCACTTCCTCATCTACCGCTCTGCAACCTGAGCCCCCAGCAACAGTTTCCACGCGGGGCAAAGGGCGAGGTCGTGGTCGTGCTAGGGGTCGAGGCAGGGGCAGGACTCAGCCTCCTGCAGCCACACCAATGGCGGAACCTCAGATTGATCTTGACGAGGAGGTTCCGGCCCCAGCAGTTTCGGTGGGCCCAGCTCAGGTCCCTGAGGGGTTTATTTCTACCCCAGTCCTTCAGGACGCTTTGGTCCGGTTGGTGGGCCTCATGGAGAATATCACTAGAGCGGGCTTACTTCTTGTAGCACCAGCCACTCCTCAGGCTGGGGAAGGGGCTCAGATTACGGCTACTCGTACTCCGGAGCAAGTAGCTCCCCAGGCTCAGGTCCCAGCAGTTCAGCCAGCTATGATGGTTCAGCCGGAAGTAGTAGCTCAGGCCGGCAATGGGGCGGCCATGTCCGCCGATGCTTTGTGGAGACTGGATAGGTTCACCAAGCTCTTCACTACTACCTTCAGTGGTGCTTCTTCGGAGGATCCCCAAGACTTCCTATACAGTTGCCACGAGGTCCTCAGAAATATGGGTATTGTTGAGACCAACGAGGTAGACTTCACGGCATTTTGCCTGTCTGGATCCGCCAAGACTTGGTGGAGGGATTATTGCTTGACTAGACCAGTCGGTCTGCCACCTTTAACTTGGGAACAGTTTACAGAGTTATTTCTAGAAAAGTTTCTCCCCGTCACTCAGAGAGAGGCTTATCGGAGGCAGTTTGAGCGCCTTCAACAGGGGTCCATGATAGTTACCCAGTATGAGTCCAGGTTCATCGACTTGGCTCGACATGCGCTCATAATACTTCCTACAGAGAGGGAGAGGGTGAGGAGATTTATTGACGGTCTCATTCAGCCGATTCGCCTTCAGATGGCTAGGGAAACTGGTAGTGAGATTACATTCCAGGAGGCGGTCAATGTGGCCTGCAGAGTCGAGATGGTTTTGTCACATGGAGGTGGTCCTGGGTCGGATAAGAGACCCCGCCATTCCGGCAGATTCATTGGTACTTTGTCTGGAAGCAGAGATTCATATGGTAGAGGCCATCTTGCTAGGCCCTTCCAGTCAGCTCTCCAGGCTTCTCACAGTTCTTCAGGTAACCGCGGTTCTCAGATCCAGTATTCCGATCAGCAGTCTATCAGTGCACAACCGCTACAGAGTTTCCAAAGTCGGCAGCTTAGGGCTTGTTACTTGCGTGGCGACACGAGGCACATTGCTAGGTATTGCCGTCGTGCTCTAAGCAATTCTCCACACCAGGATTCCTGTGTTATAACTCAGGCACCAGATGTTCCGCAGTCCGCCCAGCTAGCTAGAGGTGGGGGTAGAGGTGCTAGAGGCAGAGGTAGAGGTGCTGGAGGTGGAGCTCAGGTCCGCGGAGGTGGGGGCCAGCCAACAGCAGGCCGTCCTAGAGATGTGATTCAAGGTGGTGGGGCTCAGCCCCGATGTTATGCTTTTCGGCCCGAGGCGGAGGCTTCAGATGCAGTGATTACAGGTACGGTTCTGGTCTATGATAACGATGCTTCAGCATTATTTGATCCAGGGTCTACCTACTCATACGTCTCCTCTTATTTTGCACCGTATCTGGCCATGCCAAGTGACTCATTGAGTGTCCCTATTTATGTGTCTACTCCGGTGAGTGATTCCGTCGTGGTAGATCGAGTCCATCGTTCTTGCGCGGTAGTAATTGGGGGTTTTGAGACCCGTGTAGACTTATTGCTTTTAGACATGGTTGATTTTGATGTCATATTGGGAATGGACTGGTTATCACCTTACCATGCCATCCTGGACTGCCATGCCAAGACGGTGACCTTAGCCCTACCGAGTATGCCCGTTTGGAGTGGAGAGAGACTCCTGGTCGTTCCACCCATAGCATTATTTCTTACATGAAGGCTCGACGCATGGTCGAGAAGGGGTGTTTGGCTTATTTGGCCCATGTTCGTGATTCTAGTGCTGAGGTCCTCTCTATTGAATCTGTGCCCGTGGTTCGTGAGTTTTCCGAGGTTTTCCCATTTGACCTACCGGGGATGCCACCTGACAGGGATATTGACTTTTGCATTGATGTGGCTCCGGGCACTCAACCCATTTCTATTCCGCCGTATCGCATGGCCCCGCCAGAGTTAAAAGAGTTAAAGGAGCAGTTGCAAGACTTCCTCGAGAAGGGTTTCACTAGACCTAGTGTTTCACCTTGGGGTGCGCCCGTGTTGTTCGTTAAAAAGAAGGACGGGTCAATGAGAATGTGCATCGATTACCGACAATTAAACAAGGTTACAATCAAGAATAAGTATCCATTCCGAGGATCGATGATTTGTTTGACCAGCTTCAGGGTGCCAGGGTATTCTCAAAGATTGATTTGAGGTCTGGTTACCATCAATTGAAGATTAGGGCATCCGATGTCCCTAAGACAGCTTTCCGTACTCGGTACGCGCATTACGAATTCTTGGTTATGTCATTTGGATTGACTAATGCCCCAGCAGCTTTTATGGACTTGATGAACCGAGTGTTCAGACCTTATCTGGATTCGTTCGTGATAGTCTTCATTGACGACATCCTGGTATATTCCCGCAGCCAGGAGGAGCACGAACAACATCTCAGAGCGGTTCTTCAGACATTGAGGGATAGTCGGTTGTATGCTAAGTTTTCGAAATGTGAATTCTGGTTGAATTCGGTTACATTTCTGGGTCATATTTTATCAGCAGAGGGCATTCAGGTTGATCCGAAGAAAATTGAGACGGTCAAGAACTGGCCTAGGCCGGCATCAGTCACAGAGATCCGGAGTTTCTTGGGACTGGCAGGCTACTATCATCGGTTTGTGGAAGGGTTTTCATCTATTGCAGCCCCGATGACCAAGTTGCCAGAAAGGTGCCCAGTTCAGGTGGTCGGATGAGTGTCAGGCGAGCTTTCAGAAGCTCAAGACAGCTCTGACCACGGCACCAAGTTAGTCTTACCCACAGGCTCAGGGTCTTACACAGTTTATTGTGATGCCTCTCGTATTGGGCTTGGTGGAGTGTTGATGCAAGAGGGCAAGGTCATTACCTATGCTTCAAGGCAGTTGAAGGTTCATGAGAAAAACTACCCGGTGCATGATTTAGAATTGGCAGCCATAATTCACGCGTTGAAGATTTGGAGACACTACTTATATGGCGTGATGTGCGAGGTGTTCACGGATCATAAGAGTCTTCAGTATCTGTTCAAGCAAAAGGAGTTAAATTTGAGGCAGAGGAGGTGGCTGGAATATTTAAAGGACTACGATTGTGAGCACGTGATTTTTACCGTACCCGAAATACCTTTATAAAAATCATTAAATAATTTTTTAATTGATTATTAATCATTTTAGGATTTTATTAGGTGTTTAATTACTCAATTGTTAACTAATTAATTCATGAAAATACTCAAAAAATATCATGCATTGCATTTAGGATTTGTTTTTACATTTTAGAACTAAGTTAGTAATTGTTGGTTTCATAAAATTGGAAAAATCATAAAAATAGTGCATTTTTACACTCTTTTAGTTTTAATGTTTAATTCATAGAGTCTAGCGTTATGGTGATTTTTATAAATAGTTAATTTAGTTTAATGTCACATTTTAAATAAATTAAGATTTTAGTTGCTAAGTATTCTAGTTATTAAAATTAAAAAGGGGTTTAAATAAATAATAAAAGAGTATAAGTAAACAAGAGGAAAATCGGATTGGGCTAGAATTAAACTAGCCCAAATCATAAAACCCAAAAGGCCCAATCCGATTCCACTTAAACTAGCCCAAATTCGTCCCCCTCTCATGAAACCGAAACGACGTCGTTTCGAGTGGTTGTATCTGGACCGTTGATTTCAGTAAGATCAACGGGTCAGAAACTCCCCTTCAACCTCATATAAAACCGTTCCAAACATTACCCCCACCCCTTTTCAGTTTTCCTCAGCTAAACGACCCCCTACCTCAGAAATCCTAGCCGCCACCAACCTCGACCCCGTCGCCGCCCATTTTCCGGCCACCATTTCCGGCCAAAATCAACCCAAATAGTTCCCCAAACCACCCCCGTCACCTCCCCCACTTCAATCGACCCCTTGTCCACCAAAAACCCAAAAATCCGAAAAACTCGTGTAAAAATCAGAACTTTAAGGATTAAAATCAAGACCAAGTTTTTTTGAACAAAAATAAGTTTTAACCTGTGTTCTTGACAAGAACACACGGTTTAAACTTTATTTTGGTCACAAAATCATCAAGGATAAGAAGATAATTCAAGGTAATTACTTGTTTCCGTTTCATTTCATTTTTTTTTAGGTATTTTCTAGTGTTCATCTTCTACCCCCTTTCTTTTACTTGGCTTCAATTTCTGATTTTTTTGGGGGGTTTTACACAGATAGCCATTTTTCGTTTTTTGATAGGGTAGTTCGTAAATTAGGAAAAAGGCCAAGTTATTAAGTGGCTATTATTTAAAAGGGGTTTACGGACAACTAGAGGGGTTTAATTAAAAATAGAAGATACTTAAAGGGGGGAGTGGTAATTTCAAAAGATCCCAACAGATTTCTGTTGGGATTTTGCTCTTAAAATCTGTCAGTGTATCGTGGGGGGTGGAGGATCAGAAGAAAATGATTTGATTCTTTAAATTAATAAAAAAAATGGAAAAAGGAGGTCGGTTTGGTTTTGTTATAAATAGGAGTTCATTTTCTGGTTTTTGGGGAGAGCTCGAGAGAACACTAAAAAGAAAGGGATTAGAAAAAAAAGAGGGAGGTCATTTGAGAGAGCTCGTTTACAGAGAGGTTTGGGTCTGAAAATTTATTGAAAAAGAAGGAGAGTGAAAAAGAAGGAAAAAGGCAGAAAAACAAATTGAAAGAAAAAGAGAGGTCGTTTTACAGAGAGAAAAACAAAGTCTGAAAATTGAAAGAGAGGTTCTAAGTCTGAGAAATCTTTTGTGCTTCTATATCAAAGGGATTAATCGGGAATAGTGGTGATAGTTGCTGCTGCTGTTTCAAATTGACTGTTGCCGTGGTAGCTATAAACTTGTCCCAAGTCGTAGGTATGATCGAACCCCCATGTAATCATAATTTGAGTTCACTGTTGAATGTTAACATATATACTGCTCGCTTGTACATAGATTGACATTATACTTTGTGAGTAATTAGTATGTAATCGATGTTGTTGTGTTCTGCCTTTGTGTTCTTGGTGTTCGTTCAATCTGTTTCACTCTGTTAATCTATGGTGTGGTGTAAAATTGCTGAAAGTCAGTGTAGTAGTTGCTAGGAGTGAGTCAATTTGACATTGATTGTATTAAAAGCTCGGTTAGTGAAGTGTTAAGGCGTCTGTATTAACTTAAATGCAGCTCGCTCAAGTAAATGTTGTCACTTAGGATTGGTACTGCAAATCAGTGTGCATTTGGCTATGAATCCCCTGGTAGTTTGTGTAGTTAAACAATCTCATCGAATTCTGTCCTGAACATGTTTATCCTATGGAAATCGATTTTAAAAGCGATTGGTTTGTTCTTAGATATGATTTTGAAAAATAACATGTTCAACAATTAATCCAGATTGTAATAAGTTATTGATTGAGTTTCTGCTTTAATAGAGTTTCCGCTTTAAGGCCATATGAAGACTGTCAATAACTGTTTACTATCGTCGATCAATTTGATGTTGTTTCGGTTTCAAGGCCACAAGTAGACTGTCAGTAGTTGCTTTACTATTGCTAATGAGGTTGGTATTGTTTCTGTTTCAAGGATGTATGTAAACTGTTAATAGTTTTTTACTGTGGCTAGATTTGGTTTTTAAACATTCGTCTAGTAACGATGTTATTCAGCATTATCACCTCTTTGGTATATAAAAATATCAATCGCAGTTGTAGTTAGCTGTTATTTTGGCAACAATGTTAATAGTAAAACTTAGATCGCAATCAATTTTGTTAAGTCAGCTATTCTAATACCGGTACATTTGAATATAGATCTGGATGCTGGTCACATTGAAAATAGTACTACTTGTATTAAATCTGATAGTTGGTCGTATTTGTAAAGTCATGCTCAGATTATTTTGTAAAACATGGCGTGCTATGACTGCTGCAATTATTTTGGTTTCATTTCCCCTGCCACATGAAGATTTCCCCTTTTACAGTTTGTATTGTCATTTCTAAGATTACTAAATGCATCTTTAGCCATTCTCATCGGTGAGAAATGAAAGGTCTTTGTTGTGATTGCCGTGTCTAATTTTGGTCATAGTCAAAGCTTTAACTTCTAATAACTAATGTTAGATCTTTAAGGTATCGAGGTGCGCCATACAATTAATAACGATCGCTTATGGCCCTCTTCATTAAATAAAGTGTAATATTAATACAAATGAGCCTCGACTCTTTAAGTTTTAGTAGTTAAACCTTGAAAGCAATTACTTACGTTGTCGCTATGGGTACGGTTTCCGTGACATAGTGACGACGTCAACCTTCGGGGGTGCCCTTTTGGGTGGCCCGATTTAAACAATTTTAAATAATAAAAGCGTTAAAATTAATTTGAGGTGTGTCATACCAAATAAATTTACAAACATGTGGCCCTCATTAATTAAACACTTAGAAAATCGAGGCGCGCTATTTAGCAAATTCCATGGCCCTCGACAAACTA
>MCJB01000757.1:0-29707 GCA_002018475.1 Nicotiana obtusifolia | reverse complement strand
TTTCTTGGTTGGAAAGAATTTGATCAGAAATTTTCTGGCCAGGTCATCCCATGTATAAATACTGTTTGCAGGCTCCTTTTGCAACCAATCTTTTGCTTCCCCCAATAGAGAAAAGGGAAACAAGGTCAACCTCACATAATCTTTAGACACATTTGGGTAATTGTAAGTGTCTGTGATTTCCAAAAAGTTCTGAATGTGTCTCTGTGGGTCTTCGTGCGACAGTCCCACATATTGCCCCGTAGACTGGATTAGCTGCACATGTATTGCTTCAACTCAAAGTGCCCTGTGATTTCAGGCTTGACAATCGCCTGAGTCATATTGGCAAGATTTGGTCTTGCAGCTTCAATTACTGCTCTCTCTGTGTTCCCTGCCATCTCAATTGGTTGTGGTTGAACAACAATGTCCAACTCTTGGTTAATTCTGGTCCTGGCTTCTACTTCCCTCCTTACTCTGTGTAATGTTCGTTCAATTTCTGGATCAAAGGGAAGAAGGTTGTTTGCACTTCTACTTCTCCGCATTCAATAGCCAAGCCTGTGTCAAAGCAAACAACGTAAGCTGATTAATAACTTGAAAAAATAACAAATATAAGCTGAAGTTGGTAAAGTAGCAGATTTTTAAGTCCCCGGCAACGGCGCCAAAAACTTGTTGCTCTCTAACGCACACGCAAGTATACGTGGTCGACAAGTAATATAGGATTATGATTCCAGGTTGTCGTACCCACAGGGACTTAAATTTACTACTTTCTAACGAACGAATACTATTATTTAAGCAAGCAAGAATCGAGTTTAATAGTTGGTTTATTCTACTTATAATTCTAATTTGTATCAAAGAATTGACAAGAACAAAGTACGTATTTTGTAATCAAATAAACAATTATTCCAGGGTTGTGACTATGTTTCCAATCCTATTGCGTTCTAATTGACTTCTCGTTCATATAATTCATGTATGATTGCTAATTGATCGATATATATACTCATAGCCTTCTTCTGAAGTACTATTCGCCTATTCCTAACAAGATTAACACCTATATTCCTATGGAATTAATCTAGCAAAAATGCAATAGAAACACGATATTCAATTAAACATGGTGATTAAGTATATTCCTATCCTAACCACGTATCCGCCCCCTAAAAAGGTTAAGAACATGCTTTCTTCAATTCTTTTCTATTCTAAGCGTAGTTTTCCCAAACATAGCATAGATAATTGATAGAACTTAATTGATGGCCAAAACAATTAAGCAATTAGGCATAGAATTGAAGAAACAATCATATGAACATGAATTATAAAAACGAAATCGTCAAGTTCGAAACACAATAGTCATGGCTAATCACAACCCCAGAACAAGGGGTGATTAGCCACTCATGTTCAACAAAATCAAAAGATGAAGTATTGAAAAACTAATAAAAATACTAGACAGAATTGATGAACTGTAGATCGATTGCGTTGTTGATGTTCCTTTGCGTTCTTAAACTTCAAAATCATGTTCTGCCCCTCAAAGATGGGTTTAGGGGTGTTTATATAGGAGTTGGGAAGGTTTGGGGTCGAATTAGGGGTCTCCTAGACGAATTAGGACAACCTCCCGCAGTCGGCGCCCTGGCTGGCGCCAGGCGCCCCCAAGGCGCTGCGTCCAGTAAGTTTTCCAGCCTCACTGCCTCCAGCGCCACAGGTGGCGCCAGGCGCTGCCTGTGGCGCCCAGTCCCTCTTGGTCTATTTTCTTCTCGTTTTGGCTCGTTTCTTCCCCGTTTTCGCCCCCGATTGCTCCCGACTCATTCCTACACAAAAAAACACATTACATTAACATGAATCGACGCAATTAACATCCCAAATTCATAAAACAAGAGCTAAATATGAGATGATTTACATAGAATTTTATATCTTTTCTACTAATCATCATGGCCAGAGGACAATAATTGCTGGAGTTCTTGCTGCTTCTACTGCATTGATGACCACTGTTTCTGTTTCCTGCTTCTGTTACTGAGATGGATGATCTTTGCATTTTGTGATTCCTGTGTGAGATGTATTGTTCTGTAAGTCTGTTCTGCTGCTTTGGGGACTAGGGACTGCTTGTTTCTCCTGACAATTTGTCTCCCATTCCCACTGTCCTTGGTTGGATCTGTTGTCATTTCTGCTTCTGCTTCAAATGTGTTCGAAATTGATATTGAAACACAGTATTCCTGCAGCAGTGAATGTTTTGAAGATTGTTGGTGCCTCTACCCTTTGCTTTTGTTATCTCTGCAGACTTCTATTTCTTTAACAATCCATTGTGGGTGCCAGTGTTCCTGCAAAAGGATCAGTGAAGTTATGGGAGAACAGGGAGAAGGGGAGTGATGCAATTTAGTCTGTTGTGGCCTTGTGCTGTATCTGCTACGCTTCCCTTGCTGCATCTGTTTGGTTGACTGGTGTGACACTGAATTTTGCAGTTGTTGCTGAGTTGTTTCTCCACTGTTGTCTCTGATGTTTCTGGTCCTATTTAGCTGCTCTTGTTTTCTTTTACTGTCAATGTTTATGCAAAATCTCTGCAATATTGGCTGAGTTTGCTGCAGTTTATCATCTTGTGTAGAGGGCATTCCTTTACAAGAGGCATCCAACCAGTTCTCCTGCAAAAATGGAGCATTCATTTCATGGAACCAAGAGGCTGTTTCCAGCCTATTCTTCATCCAACCTGCATACAAAAGCCAACTGTAATTATTAGTGGAAATTGAAAGTGTGATCATTCTGCTATTAATCCAGATTTTCATTTTTCTTTGATCTTTTTTGTGCTCCTTGTTTGTTTCCTGTCCTAAAGTACCCTGACATAGTATGTAACTTGTCATTTTACTATTTTCACTCTTAAATAAGGACATTGTGATTTGTCTGCATTCAAGATTCTTCTAGCTACTATGTCCAGTTGACTGAAGTGTTGGCACTCTATTCTTCCCACTTCCAGTGCATGATTTGCTAGGTGATCTGCCAGCTTGTTCCCTTCCCTATAAATATGAGTTCCTATTAGTGTGAGGGATTCTTTTAATTGGAGTATTTCTTCTGTTTGATCAACTATGCACCGGGGTGGTTTCCAGTTGCCATTTATGATGTTGTTCAGTAGCATGGAATCTGTTTGTAGCCATATGTGAGTGAGACCTTGTGATTTGCAGCATTTCAGTGCTTCTTTGATGGCTGTTGCTTCTGCTACTGTATTTGTTCCTTCTCTGATTTCTATGCCTAGTGCATATATTAAATCTCCTATTTCATTTCTCACACAGAATCCAATTGAGCTTCTTCCAAGGTTTCCTTTTGATGCTCCATCTGTGTTGATCTTTACCCATCCAGGCTTTGGCAATTCCCACAATACTTTTCTGAAGTTTATTTTTGGGGTGTAGTTTTCCAGCATGTGTAGGAGGTCGCACCATTTGTGAGGAACATTGATTCCTGGTTTTCTGGTTTTTGACTAGTGCTTGTAGTGCTGTGGAGATTTGATATATGACTCTGCCTGTTGTAATTGGTTCTCCATGCTTGTAACTATTTCTTCTTTTCCAGAGCTCCCATACAATGCAAGAGGGAAGAGCCTGCAGCACTGCTTTGATTCTGTAAACTGTTTGTGCTGTCCAACATTTTGTTATTGCTTGGTGGAATGTCAGTCCATCAAGTGCTATTCCTGCTCTTTGTAGAAAATACTTCCACACCTTGGTGGCAGTGGTGGAGGTGAAGAAGAGGTGTGTCATGATTTCCTCTTTTGGTTCAGTGCAGCACCAGCATTTGGAAGGCAAATGATATCCCCATCTTTTCAAAAGATCATCTAATGGCAGTTTTGCCTTCCAGACTCTCCACATGAAGAAGCAATCTGAAAGGGAGCCCTTTAACCCAAATCATCCTGTACGCTCTTTTTGGATCTTCCCTTCTTCTGAGGTATTCCCAAGCTGTTTTGACTGTGAATTGACCTTGATTTGTAACATCCAAAATGGGATGTCTAGAGTGTCTTCCATGTTTGGTGGCCTTACTGAAGTTGTTATGTGTTCCACCATTTCCTGTGGCAAAGTTTCTGACAGTTGTTGCATGTTCCAGTCATCATTTTGCAGAACATTGTTCACATTTTGAATTGATTCATCAATTGGAAAGTTTGTTGACACTATGAAATATAATGCTCCCAACCTGGTCCAATTATCATACCAGAACAGTGATGATCCCATTTTGATTTGCCAGGAAATTTGGTGTTCTATGATTTCTCTGCATTCTAGCATTTTCTTCTAGGTTTGTGATCCTCTTTTCCAAGGAACAATTACTGCATTTAGTGTTTTACAGTATTTTTTACACATGTATGCACTCCAGAGACTAGGTTTAGTTATGAAATTCCACCATTGTTTACAGAAGAGTGCCTTGGACATGTCATGTAGAGATCTGAACCCTGCACCTCCTTCTTCACAAGGGATACATAAGTTATTCCATGACGACTAGTGTCTGCTGTTTCCTCCAACTGTGCTACTCCAAAAGAATTGTGCAAAGAGCTTGTGGAGATTGTTGATTACTTGCTTTGGAGGATTTACTGCTGATAACAAGTGCACTGGCATGCTTTGCAAAACATCTTGATCAGAATAGCTCTGCCTCCAATTGAGAGCAATTTGCCTTTCCAGGATTGGAGTCTGTCCTGTACCTTATTAAGTATGTCCTGATAGTATATGATCCTTTTCCTGGAGTAGTGCATTGGGCAGCCCAGATAAGTGAATGGAAGGTCCTGTCTTCCAATGCTTGTAATTCTTTCAACTTTTGATATTACTTCAGTATTGGCTGAGTGATGCAAAAAGATAACAGATTTACTCTTGTTGACCTGAAGCTACTTCATATGCACTCAGAACCTCCATTATCAGCAGTAAAGAGGTGTCATCTGAGGATGTAAAGATAATCATATCATATGCATAAGCCAGGTGATTATTTTTGGACCATTTCTAGGCATTCCAAAGCCTCTGAAATAAGGATTATGATGGAGTGCATTCAGTCCTTTTGAAAGGGCTTCTGCAGCAATGATAAACAGTGTTGGAGATAGTGGGTCTCCTTGTTTGACTCCCCTTGTCGATTTGAAAAAACCATGTGGCTGACCATTGACTAGAATTGAATACCCCAGTTGTTGCCCATGATGTCAAAGATCATGCCAATGAAGACTTCATTGAAGCCCATTTTCCTTAAGACTTTGGTCATGAATAGCCAGGACAATCTATCAAATGCCTTGGTTATGTCTAGCTTGATGATGATGTTTGGCGCTGCTCTTGTTCTTTGTCCTATGTTATTGATGATTTCCTGTGCTAATAGGACATTTTCCACTATAGTTCTTCCTTTCAAAAATCCTGCTTGTTCTTGGGAGATGAGAGTAGGAAGTATGCTCTACATCGTTTCATGCAAGATTCTGGAGAAGATCTTGTTGACGAAGTTACTAAGGCTTATGGGTCGCAAGTCAGAGAATGTCTCTGTCTCCTTTTTCTTAGGTATCAGTAACAAATTTGTGTGAATTACACATTTTGGTAGTTATCTTCCTATGAAAAAAGCAGCAACCATGTTTTGAATGTCATCCCCTATGATTCCCCAACATGTTTGATAGAACAGACCTGTGTAACCATCTGGCCCTCCTGTACTGTCCCCATTTAGACTAAAAACTGCTTGCTTGGTTTCCTCTTTTGTTGGGATTTTGATCAGCTCTGCATTTTGTTGTGAGTCAATCACTTGCTGTATGTGTTCTAGAATTCTGAAATCAGTGGGAGTGTTTCTTTCTGTGAATTGTTCCTTGAAGAAGTTGATGGCTTCTTCCACTATTTGTTCCTCTTCCTCAATCCAGTTGCCTGCACTGTCTTGAATTCTTCTTAACTGAAGCCTTTTCCTTCTGCCATTTACTAGAGTATGGAAGAATTTGGTGTTTCTGTCCCCATCTTTGAACCAAGCCATTCCTGCTTTTTGCTTCCAGAATTGTTCTTTAATAGATAGGTACCTGATCATTTGGGCTTGCACCTTTTGCAGTCTTTCCCTGTTTTGTGCAGTTGGACTTTCTACAAATTGTTTTTCATGTACTAGGACCACTTCTTCCATACTTGCTATATTTTGAAAGATGTCTCCATATGTTGCTTTACTCCAGAGTGTTAAAGCACTTTTTAGCTTTTCGAGCTTGTGATTGAAGAGAATGAAAGGATCCCCTTGAAAGTCTGCCTGCCAATTTTCTCTTACTACTGCTTCAAAGGTTTCTTGCTTAGTCCAGAAATTAAGGAATCTAAAAGGCTTTCTGATTGTTTTTGATTCCTTATTCAATTGCGGGAGAAGTGGGCTGTGATCCGAGCCAGTTTTAGGAAGGTGTGTGATTTCAATTGTTGGAAAGGCTTGCTGGAAGCTTTGATTTGCTAAGAATCTATCTAGTCTTTTGAAGATGCATTCCTCATCTGCTCTTCCATTCCACCAAGTGAAGATGCTTCCTTTGAATCCCAAATCTGTGAGGCAGCAGATATTGATGCAATAATTGAAGTCATCTACTTCATTGAAAGGCACAAGAAGTCCACCATATTTCTCCTCTTGATCACAGATGACATTAAAGTCTCCCCCCACTATCCAAGGTATTTTTATGTTCTGAGCCAAGTCATACAGTGTATCCCACAATTCTATTCTTTCTGGGGAGGTGCATTTGGCATACACTAGTGTGAGGGTAAGTTCCAATTTTGTATCTGTGTGAAGTAGCTTCAAAGTGAGTTGTTGCGTTGTGTCTGACAGAATAGTGATTTCATATGCATCATCAATGAAGGCCCAGATTTTGTTGGAGACATTGGCAATGGCTTGTGAAAAACCAATTCTTCTTCTGTATTGTTCCATTTTCTTGAGTTGTTGCATTGGCTCCATGATGCCAATGAATTCAAAATGATGTTTGTTCTGAAGAGTGATCAGTCTTTCAAAAGCTTGCATAGTGTTGATTGATCTGATGTTCCAAATGATGGCATTCATTGTGTTTTGTTGAGATAGGTTAGTACTCTTCTTGGTTGTGCTTTTGAAGAGCTGCTGTTGACCTTGCTTTGTTTCATCTGAGGATTCATGTTGGCTTTCATTTTGTTGGTTTGAGTTGGAGAGAGATCTCCCTGCTTGGCTATGTTTCTGATGTTCTGAGCCAGGTCTTCTTCTTCCATGTCTTTGTCAGTGTGCTGCATTTCTTTTTCCACATTATTGACTGCTGCTGCTATTGAGAGGTGCCTCGGCCTGTTGATTGCTTGCAGTTGATCTCTTATTATGATTTTCCTGGTACTTGGATCATGATCAGCTAATCCTTTCTTTGCAGATGTGATTGCTCCTTGCTTTATTTTGAGGGCTGCTTGATCTTTGTTTGCATTTTTCAACAAAGTCAGTAGCCTGTTGTTCTGGAGTTCTTCTTCCAAGGTTATACCTTCTTCCTCACTTTGTATTCCTTCAGGAATTTCTCTATCTTCAGAGCCTTCCTCTAATTGATCTGCCCATACTGTCTTTCTGTTTCTGTTGGTGTCAACTGTTCTTCAACAAGTTTATTTTTGTTTTGTTTGCTGTTATTGTTCACCAATTATGAGCATTGCTGTGATGTGGTATTTGGGATTCCTGCCCTGTTGGGGGAGTGTTGGGCACTGTTGTTGTATGTTTCCTTTGTGAAGTGTTGCTGTGTGCTGTTTGTGCTTGCAGCATTGCTGTAGAAGCTTTTCTGGATCCATTGTGAGATGGATTCCTTTTCCCTCTCTTTTGTGCTGCTATTGTTTGCTGTTGTTGCATCAGTTGCTATTGTTACTGTCACGCCCCGCCCGGCGGGCCCGCGACACGGGCACCGGACCCTACTTGCAGAGTGCCGGCGAACACTTCACCTGACTTCCCTTATTACTTATAAGGTGTGTCGTGCTCACATGGATGGCAAGTGATAATATAACAATAGTAATAATAATAACAATAACCTTCCATGATACCGTACTATATCATAGGCATACGTTTATACACAACGTGGCCAACTAGGCTACAATACAAAACTATACAACATGGTACATGTGTTTGCCGACAAGGCAATCCAACTGCTCATAGCCCAACACTTGTCTATACACATACTGACATTTGTCTATTGAGCCTCTATGGAAATATACAAAATACAACCTACGTCGGAACAGGGCCCCGACATGCCCAAAATGTCTATACAAGTGCATACCAAAATGTAGCAAACCCGAAGGATGAGTCTTGCTAGTATCTGCATACTGAATAGCTTACTGTGGTGGGTGAGCTCCCTCTGTCAGTCCATCAGGACCTGCAGCACGACATGCAGCGTCCACATAGAATGGACGTCAGTACGGATAATGTACTGAGTATGTAAGACAGGAAACGTAATGTCAGAGCAATAGTATAAACATTAGGATAAGAAATACATAACCTGTACCATCTGTATGCCTCTAAGGGCGGCTAACCATAGCATATTGGTGAGACTTATGCGTTTTCGTGTAACCTTTCTAATATTATCATATTCATACTCGTGTACATTATCATTTTCCACATCTTATACATATGCCTCTGTGGGCCTGCCGATTTCATATACATTTACTACTACCGAAATCGATTACATGAACTTTACCACGTGCAATCACATACAATCACATACAATCACTTAATCGCTACTTTAAACAATTTCATACTCCCCTGTGGGATCGTAATCAAATACACATGCCTCTGTAGGCTCATAATCAAACCCGGCCATTTCTGGACTCGGTCATAACTACCCGGCCATCATTAGGCTCGGTCACAACTACCCGACCATTATTAGGCTCGGTGATCATAACATATGCCTCTGTGGGCCTTATTGTTATCTTCCCAACTGATCAGTGGTTACTGCCCATCTGAATCTAGTTCGGCCTGGTGTTTGTATAAATGCACAATGGGTGCCTACCCGGCCGACATATAGAACGGTTCGGTGTATAACTGCCCGTCCGACTTTAGCTCGGCCCGGTGTATGACTGCCCCTTCGACTTTAGCTCGGCCCTGGTGTAGTACACATATACTTCTATATATAGTCGCACACTAGGTGCCTGCCCGGCCGACTTACAGAATGGCTCGGTATATAAAACAACTATTGTATACTGGACTTATTTAATCATTCCTTCGTTAGTAACAATGCTCGTATCACCACACTACACGTCACCACACGCCCCCAAGGGCTCATCAGTACTACCTTATAGCATGCCTTACCCGGCCGTACCCGGCTCGGTCACAAGAGATTCAATCATACACTTATATACATATACACGTAATACATTGCAAGCTTACTTATGACTTGGGCTCTTTATCATCGTATGCCCCTGTGGGCTCATACCGGTCCATTCTAGGCTCGGTCATAACATATCAATCAAGCACACACATATTCATTCACATCATACATTGCAATCTTACTTACGGATTTGTGATCTTGACTTGTTACATTCATTACCCTTCTTGCTCATATAATTAAGAATACCTTTCTCATGGTGACATAGCGCTTAACTCCTATATCGATTATACATTCAAGGTGACATAATGTCAATTAGATAACAACATATAAAAACCTCCATAAGAGGGGAAACAATACAAGCACTCTTAGCTTCTAAGAATAGAGTATTCTTTTGGGGCTCTTTGAGACATTGTATTCGACAGGAATCGTGCAAAGGAAAGAACGGTGTAGTCTTACATACCTGGTATATATCGCACCAGCTCCCAAGCCACGAAATTGCTACAATTCTTTAATCTACAATTAAAGAACAGCTTAATGGTTACTCACTACGCTTGATAGCCAAGGTTCTCTTAAATTCATGAGGTGATTCTTTTCACCTTTTATCCCCTAAAGCCCATCAATATGCATTTACAGCACATGCAACCTATTTACAACCCATGTAAATCATGACCCATTTCGTTTAACCCCACCTATTTTGATTTCATCACTTTTGACATGCTATCATAAGTTCTTACGGACATGCAACCACCTATCATGGATGTTTAAGGGAAAACCACATGAAAGGGAGTAGTAACTTACCTTGCATGTGAATTATTCAACCTTCTTCTTCTATTTCTCAATTTCTAGGTCTTTTCCTTCAATGTAGGTCTGTAGAAGGAGTAGGGATTCAGCTATTGTCCCTCTATGTTCTTCAATTCCTTTGTTTACTTCCGTCAACCTTCAACCGAGGGTTTGGAAGAGGGGAATTTGGTGGCTTTGATGCTAGGGCTTGAGAGAAGTCTTTGGGGCTTTTCACTCTTGCTGGGAATCAGAAAAATAAGGAAAGGACGGGTTTGGGGTCCCTTTTATAGGTCTAGGTGTAAGATATTCTCGGACCTGAAAAGGTCAGAAATGCGATTGCATACCCGTCGCAGACAGGTATGCGGTTCGCATTTTGGTCGCAGATCTTGCCTTAAAATTCTGTCGCATTATGCGACGCAGAAGGGGCCAGAATGCGGTTCGCATTTTCAAAATGCGATCGCATTTCTGGTCGCATTTTGGACATTGGTTTGGCCCAGTGTTCTGCCTCATTCTGCGATGGGGCGGTGCCAATTCTGCGGTTCGCATTTACCAAATGCGATCGCATTTTAGGTCGCATTTTTGACCAACTCTCAGCCCAGGGTTCTGTTCCATTCTGCGATGGAACCTGTCAATTCTGCGATCGTATATGTGTTATGTGGTCTGCATTTTTTACCGCATTTCGCTACTTTTGTTTCCTTCGAAATTTTAAACCATTTCCCGGGTTCTTGGTTCTTTTTACGTAACTACCCCTTTAGCATCATTAAATGAACGTATTTTACGGGTTGTAACATTTTTGTTAATTAGTTGCTTCCTAGTTGATTTAGGCTAACTAGTTATTCTTTTCCTAGTTGATTTAGGTAAAGGATCATTCTATATAAGCCTAAACACTTCATTATTTTGATACCTTTGACATTATTATCAATCAAAAACCGGCAGCACATTGCTCCCAAAATCGTGTGAATTAACTTGTCCAATTTTGGTGTGATTCAAAATTGAACTTGTTCCTTTGTTTGATCGAACAGTTTGCAAGACCATTGTTGTCTTGAGGGTTGTTCGTATAGTATAGGTACTCCGTGACTTCATCAAGAAGGTAAGTAGACTAGTTCCTGCTTGTTGTCTTGATAGTTCATTGAGCGTCTTGCTTCTATCTTTGTTTTCTTGTTTCTGCCTTTTATATTGCATCAGTTAGTATCAGAGCCTAGAAAGGGTTTGTTCTTACAATCCCAATCTTGTTCTTCGTGCCTTAGTTTAGGTTCTATCTTTAATTTCGTTTTTGATTTATAAAAAAATAAATAAATAAATAATGTGAAATAAAAAGAAGAAAAACGTGAAAAAAAAAAAGAAAACCAAAAATTTGTGTTGTTGAAGTTGTTAAATCATCTAGGGATTGAAGTCTTGTAGATTGATTGCTAAAGACACGTTTTGAACCGATTGTTGAAGTTCTTCATCGTTAAAAACCGATAATCTTTAAGAACTCCAGTTGAAATTCTTGAAGATGAATGATTGAATCTTGAAAATCTTGAAGTTCTTAGAGTTAAAATTGAAGTTCTTGAAGAGTTTTACGTTGTTCTTGAAGAGGTTCTTGAATCCTCAAACGTTCCTAACGAGATTTGATCAAATTCTTGAAGTTCTTGAACTTTAATTTGTTGTTCTTGAAAGATTTTGGTTGAAAAACGTGGGAGAGGGTCTAAGAAGTGTTAGGGAGGCCGAATTTGAGGAGGAGAATAGGGAACTCTAATTCTAGTCCAAGAAGGAAACAACTCCCAATCCAAAAGGGAGAAGTTTCAAGGAGTTGAAATTCTATTTGGACAGGGAGAGGAGGGGCTAATTTGTGTTGGAAAAGGAAAGGGGGGACCCAAAATCCTAAGGGCTAAGGAGAAAGGATTGGTCTTCTCCAAACTAAAGTGGGAAAGCTTCTAAAATTTCCTTATCTCTTCAATTTCGAAATTCTTCTTAATTTCACTACTTCTAATTAGTAAATCTTAGGTAATTTTCCTACTTAAGTAATTACTAATCTTTGAGTTTGTAGGACCTCGTGCTAGATGAGTATCGTCAACAAGATAACGGTAACGGTAAAGTATCGTCATCCTATCCNTAATGGTTACTCACTACGCTTGATAGCCAAGGTTCTCTTAAATTCATGAGGTGATTCTTTTCACCCTTTATCCCCTAAACCCCATCAATATGCATTTACAGCACATGAAACCTATTTACAACCCATATAAATCATGACCCATTTCGTTTAACCCCACCTATTTTGATTTCATGGCTTTTGACATGCTATCATAAGTTCTTATGGACATGCAACCACCATCATGGATGTTTAAGGGAAAACCACATGAAAGGGAGTAGTAACTTACCTTGCATGTGAATTATTCAACCTTCTTCTTCTATTTCTCAATTTCTAGGTCTTTGCCTTCAATGTGGGTCTGTAGAAGGAGCAGGGATTCAGCTATTGTCCCTCTATGTTCTTCAATTCCTTTGTTTACTTCCGTCAACCTTCAACCGAGGGTTTGGAAGAGGGGAATTTGGTGGCTTTGATTCTAGGGCTTGAGAGAAGTCTTTGGGGCTTTTCACTCTTGCTGGGAATCAGAAAAATGAGGAAAGGACGGGTTTGGGGTCCCTTTTATAGGTCTAGGTGTAAGAAATTCTCGGACCTGAAAAGGTCCCTTTTATAGGTCTGGATAGAAGCTTTTGATTTCCTTTGTAGCTAGTGGACTCTTGATCCAGTTTGTTGCCTGCTTTGGTACTCATTTGTGTACTCCTGCTGGAGTGTCTGCAGAGGATTGGACTAGAAGCCCTTTCTGAGTGCTTGTTGATAAAGCTTGGTGTCATAGTGTTTGCCAAAGTTGGACCTGTTATTATTTGAGCTGTTGATGAGTTTCCTGCTTGTTCTTTTAAGTGATCTGGCATGCTCACTGTCTTGCTTTGCTGCTGGTGGCCTCAGAGTTGGAATTGCTTAAATTGAGGTTCAACATTGAGTCTCCTGGTGCAATATTTCCTGCAACTGTCAATGCTGTGGGAATTGCTTCCGAGGTGTCTATTGCATACTCTTCTTCCTTATTTGTCTCCTCATTTTTGGCATTGTCTTGGTTGAGTGCTTCAAACATGTTAGCAACTTGGAGCTGCTGAGTGTCCTGTTTGGCTTATGCTTTTTGCTTCCCAGTTGTGGAATTTGCTTTGCTTTGCATTCGATTGTCTTTGACCTCCTTCCATTGAGGGCCATTATTGCCTACTACTTTGCCACTTGACAGTATCATTAATGGAGCTGTTTCTGCCTTTGCTGAGTAGCTTTTCCTTGTAATTTCCTTTGCTCCTTAGCCTTTTGCTATACTGCCATTTATGTATCAAGGATTTCTGGGTGTAGCTTCCAACATTCTATCATGTCATACCCTCGTAGTTTGCATTCTTTACAGTATTTGGGAATGTAGTCGTATTGTATTTTAACCCATTCTGTTCTGATTTCCCCTGTTGCCTCATTTTCGATGTTGAGCCTAACTTTTTTGGGCAATTCTGCTAACAAGTCTACCAGTACCTTTACTCTCGCACAACTAGGTCTCGTCTTGTTTATTGTGGCTAAGTCAAGGTGCAGTGGCTTACTTACTGCCGAAGCAAGAGAGAAGAGACATTCCTTTACAAAGTATGTAGGAGTAAGTGTGGGAAGGAAATCCACGCCATTGCCATTGAGGTTTCCTCTCCAAGCTTGAATTTTTCATCATAAATTAGTTGTCTCATCTAATATTCATACCCGTCCTTGGCTTTGAGATAGTATGTGTTCTTTGAGGTAACTTTGAGAAAATCCTCCCATAGCGATAGTCTGATAAGAACATATTTGTCTCTGAAGAAGCCGATGTTGTATTGGGATGATTCTTCTCAATTCCTTTATATCCGGCCAGCCATAGGAGAACTTTCCCACAACCGCGTACTGTAGACCCTCTATAATATTGATGCGAGTCACCTCTGCTTCCGTGTATTTGACAATGGGTTGTCTATGCATGAAAGTTGCTTTCTTGAAGGGGATTGATTCAATTTTCCGATTAGGGTTCATCGCTACTGCATTGTTCAAGGTTGATGGTTTTAGGATTTGGGAGTAATCTAGTGGTTGGGATATGGATGAGGGAGTATCTGAGGTTAGAGGAGTGTCTAGAGGTGGCCAGCCGGCCGGTGACGCCATTGATGGCGATGAAGTCCTCGGTGTTATCGTGCTTGTTTCTCTCTCTATCGCCCAGACCGTCTCTCTCTATGTTTTTTCAGTTGAATGTTTGATTTCTAGTGATCATCAAGCTTCACTATTGGACTCTTCTTAATTTCTATGGAGGAGTCTCCTAAAGAAAAACAAACAAGGGGTCTGGGGACACAGGTGACTGTGGAAGACAAACATGAGAGGAGCTTTAGCTGAAGAAAGAACAAAAGAGAGTAAAAGAAAAAGGAATAAAAGAAAGAAAAGATAAAGATAAATTAATTTAAACCGTTAGATCAACTTTTTTAGATCTGGATCATTCAAACAAAGCATCAGATATATTTTTTTGTTTCTTCACACGCCCCATTTTGTTGGTAAAACACGCACTGCCCACGTAGGCAAAGTAGTGTGTGTTACACACTTTGGAAAAATTGAGTATGTAAGGTGATTTTTGTCCGCAAAAAGTATGTAACAGGGATTTGGTCTATAATTCAAGGGGTAACTTATGTATTTTGTCTAAATATAATACTTACTAGATTTAGCTTAATACCTTTTAGAACAAAGGAGATATTCAAATCAAAGAAAGTATTTGTACAGACTATCAGGGTGTTAAACTCATGAGTCATACAATGAAACTCAGGGAAAGAGTGATAGAGTGTAAACCTAGGAACACGACAAGAGTGACAGAGAATCAGTATGAATTTATGTCTGGTAGATCTACAAGAAGGCTATATTCTTGCTAAGAAGAATGATAAAAATTTATTGCGAAAAGAAGAAAGATCTATGCATGATGTTCGTTGACCTAGAGAAAGCATATGATAAAATACCATGAAAGGTCCAAGGGAAGGTGATGGAGGAGAAAGGAATTCATATAAAGGACATATATGAAGGAGTTGTCACTAGCTTGAAAACAATAGTAGAATATATAGAGGAGTTTCCCATAATAGTAGATTTACACCTAGGTTTTGCATTGAGCCCCTACTTATTTACCCTAGTAATGGATGAGCTAACCAAAAAAATACAAGATGAGGTCCCCATGGTGTATGCTATTTGCTGATAATATTGTGCTAATTGATGAAATCAGTGAGGCTGTCAACCGAAAGCTTGAGCATTAGAGAAACACCTTAGAGAGTAAGGATTTTAAGATAAGTAGCAGTAAGACTAAGTACGTGCACTGCAAGTTTAGTCAGCATGAGAAGAGAAATTTGAGGTGAGATATGATGGAATTATAGTGCCAAATTTCAAAAATTTTAGATATCTAGGCTCATTGTTCAAGAGAATGGAATCATAGATGAAGATGTTATTTATAGGATTAAAACCTGGTGGTTGAAATAGAGAAGCGCTGCCAAGGATGTTATGTGATAGAATGATGCCTACCAAGGTAAAAGGTAATTTCTGTAGAACATATATACGACGGCCATGTTATATTAAAGTGAATATTGGGCTACAAAAGTTTAACATATTTACAAGATGAGTATTGCATAAATGCGAATGATAAGATGGATGTACGGTTCCACATGATTAGATAATATTAAAAATAATCATAATCGCTAGAAGGTGCAAGTAGTACATATTGAAGATAAACTGAGAGGAAATCTCTTGAGATGGTTTGGTAATGTCTTGAGTCGGCCTAGAGATGCTCTCGTCCTTCGGTATGAAATTGTAATGGGGGAAGGTGATGCAGGTCAACCTGATCAAGCTACATTCATGCTATCAATGTTGGATAAGACAAGAAAAGGCGTTGGTTAGTCTTGGAGAAGAGCCAAGTGTTCAAGCATTCACAAATTTGGCTATGGACGAAATTAGAAGTTGAAGATGTACATTTGTGTTTATGTTGTATTATTGTGTAGTTTATGGAAGACATTAATTCTTACTTGTTTGGTCCTGCGTGCCTATTTTTTTAACTTAGCCAAATTGTAGCCTTTTTGTTAGTTATTTGTTTCCTAGTTGATCTAGAAAAAGGCTCATTCTATATAAGCCTAAAGACTTCATTATTTTCAGAAGCCAACTTTGATATTCAATACAAAAATCGACATCATCTTTGCTCCAAACTCGTGTGCTTTGAACTTGTCCAATTTTTGGTGTGATTCCAAATTGAACTCATTCCTTTGTTTGATCGAACATTTTGCAAGACCATCGTTGTCTTGAGGGTTGTTCGTATAGTATAGGTACTCCGCGACTTCATCAAGAAGGTAAGTAGACTAGTTCCTGCTTGTTGTCTTGATAGATTATTGAGCGTCTTGATTCTATCCTTTTATCTTATTTTTCGCGTTTTATATTGCATCAGTTGGTATTAGAGCTTTATATTACATCAGTTGGTATCAGAGCTTGGAACTGGTTTGTTTTTACAATCCTAATCATGTTCTTCGTGCCTTAGTTTATAGGTTTTTGATAAAAAAAAAAAATAAGAAAAAGAAAAACGTGACAAAAAAGAAAAGAGAAAATCGAAAATTGTTGTTGATTGAAGTTGTTGAAACATCTAGGGTTGAAATCTTGAAGTTTTGATTGTTAAAAAGACGTTCTTGAAACCAAATCTTGAAGTTCATGATCGCTTAAAATCGTACTTGAAAACCCTAGTTGGGATCTTGAGAGTACACGTTTAATCTTGAAGTTCTTGGACGCCAAATTGTTGTTCTTGAAAGTAGTCCACGTGAATCTTGGGAATCTTGAAATTCTTGGAAATAAATTTGAGTTCTTGAAGAGATTTGCGTTGTTCTTGAAGGGGATCTTGAATAGTCAAACGTTCTTAACAAGATTGCCTTGAAATCTTGAAGTTCTTGAACTTTAACTAGTTGTTCTTGAAAGAGTATTGTTGGAACGTGTAAGAGAGGCCTAAAAACGTGAAGGGAGGCCAAAATTAGGAGGAGGAGGAGGATTAGGAAATCCTAATTCTAGTCCAAGAAGAAAACAACTCCCAATCCAAAAGGGAGAAGTTTCAAGGAGTTGAATTCTATTTGGACAAGGAGAAGAGGGGCGAAATTGAGTTGGAAAAGGAAAAAGGAGGAGAGAGAATTGATCTTCTCCAAACTACAGTAGGAAAGCCTCTAAAATTTCCCTAATTCTTGTATTTCGACTTTCCTTCTTTGATTGCATTATTTCTAATTAGTAATTCTTAGGTAATTTCCTACTTAAGTAATTACTAGTTTTTGAGTTTGTAGGACCTCGTGCTAAAACTCAGAATTTCCAATTTCATAGATTGGCTTCTTGTGCTCACTTAAAAAGCTGTCCGCCTATCGAGTCACATAAACTCACTCATCCCGAAGAAACTATTGAACTTGTAAACTTGAAAGGTCGTTAAAGAATATGATCAATTAGAGGAAACTAATTTGAGGACAAGTCCTGACCTTAACACATTCTCTAGTCTTGTTTCTTTTGCAGGTACATAGCTACGGAAGGAGAAAAGGTTGCGACAGACATTACTTTAGCCGAGCTTTGGGCTGAAGTAAGGGCGCTTAGTATCCGAGTGGAGAACCTTGAAAGAACCGCTAGTACAATGAAGAATGCCAGGGAAGGAACTAGTGATGGTTCTACTTTAAGACCTGAACATGATAATACTGTTTGTGAGGTTGAGTGTGACGATGAAGTTTCTACTAACGTTCACCCCTTACCTAGTGCTGTTAATGATGTTTTGCAGGAATATGTGGACATGTTTCTCGAGTAGATGCCGAGTGGACTACCTCCATTGAGAGGGATAGAACACCACATTGACTTTGTTCCGGGGTCACAAATTCCGAACAAACCCGCATATCAAAGCAATCCACAAGATACTAAGGAGTTGCAACAACAAGTGGATGAGCTATTGACTAAGGGGCTAGTTCGAGAGAGTCTAAGTCCGTGTGCCATACCCGTGATCTTGGTTCCAAAGAAAGACGGCACCTGGAGGATGTGTGTTGATTGCCGAGCCGTCAACAAGATAACGGCAAAGTATCGTCATCCTATCCCTAGGTTAGATGACATGCAAGATGAGATATATGGTTCAAGTGTGTTTTCTAAGATTGATCTTAGGTCCGGTTACCACCAAATCCGTATGAAACCGGGTGATGAGTGGAAAACTGCATTCAAGACCAAGTTTGGTCTATATGAATAGTTGGTGATGCCTTTTGGTCTCTCCAACGTACCTAGTACGTTCATGCGATTAATGAATCATGTGCTTAAACCGTTTCTTAATAAGTTTGTGGTTGTCTACTTTGATGATATCCTGATTTATAGTAGAAGTTTAGATGACCATGTTGATCACTTAAGGCAAGTGTTTGAAGTGTTGAGAGCTGAAAAGTTATATGTTAATTACAAGAAGTGCGCTTTTTGTGTAGAGAAAGTTGTATTTCTGGGATTTGTTGCAAGTGTTAATGGTGTTGAAGTAGATGAACCTAAGGTAGAAGCTATTAGAGACTGGCCTACTCCTACTACTGTTTCACATGTTAGAAGTTTCCATGAACTAGCTAGTTTCTACAGGCACTTTGTTAAAGACTTTAGCACCATAGCAGCACCACTCACGGAGTTGGTGAGAAAAGACACGCCTTTTGTGTGGGGGGAACCGCAAGAGGGTGCCTTCCAAGAGTTGAAATGTAGGCTTAGTTCTGCCCCGTTATTACAATTACCTGATTTTAGTAAGGCATTTGAAATTTAGTGTGACGCCTCGGGGGTGGGAATTGGAGGTGTTCTTATGCAAGATGGGAAGCATATTGCCTATTATGGTGAAAAGTTGAAGGGGACTGCCTTGAATTACTCAACGTACGACAAAGAGTTGTATGCCCTCGTGAGAGCTTTAGCTCATTGGCAACATTACCTATGGCCTAAGGAATTTGTAATTAGGAGTGGTCATGAGTCACTCAAACATCTTAGAGGTCAAGAGAAACTAAATAAACAACATGCCAAGTGGGTTGGGTTCATTGAGAGTTCCCCTTACGTGATTCATTACAAGAAGGGAAAGGAGAATGTAATAGCTGACGCACTATCTAGGAAATTTGCTTTGGCTATCACGTTAGCATCTAGGTTGATGGGTTTTGAGAGTATTAAGTCTATGTATGAGCATGACCCTAAACTTAAGAGTGTGTGTGATGCCATAACTAGTGGGCAGCAGGTTGAGAAGTATCAGTGGCATGATGGGTACCTTTTTAAGAAGGGGAGAGTTTTCATACCCGAGTCCTCGTGGCGAGAGTTGTTGGTACGTGAGGCGCATTGTGGGGCTTGATGGGACACTTTGGGGTGGATAAGACTTTAGCTATATTAGGGGAATAGTTCCATTGGCCTAAGATGAGGAGAGATGTCGAGAGAGTATGTGGAGCATGTTTTGAGTGTAAAAGAGCTAAGTCTAGGTCTAATAATCATGGTTTGTATACTCCCTTACCCGTTCCTACTAGTCCTTGGGTAGATATTTCGATGGACTTTGTGATGGGGCTGTCGCGATCTCGAGGTGGTCATGATAGCATCTATATGGTTGTAGATAGATTTTCTAAGATGACTCACGTCATTCCCTATAAAAAATCTGATGATGCACAACATGTTGCTTCTTTGTTCATTGCTAATGTGTTAAAGTTTCATGGTGTGCCTCGAACTATTGTTAATGATAGGGATGCTAAGTTTGTGGGGTGCTCTTAGCACCAAATTGTTGTTTTCTACGTCACATCATCCACAGACTGACGGTCAAACTGAGGTTGTTAATCGCACCTTGGGAGCTCTTCTTCGAGCTTTGACCAAATGGATGTCCGGCACTTGGGTTAACCGATTACCTATTATGGAGTATGCATATAATAGAACTGTTCATCGAATGACCAGCATTACTCCATTTGAATGTGTTTATGATTTTAATCCTTTGATACCACTTGATCTTGTTCCTTTGCTGAGAGATGCAATTATTAGCATTGATGGGGAAAACCGGGCAACCGCGTTGCTCGAATTGCATGCTAAGGTGAGGAAAATTTTGGAGGATGCTTATGAAAAGGTAGCGGTCAAGAAGAATAAAGGAAGGAAAACGATGGACTTAGAGAAAGGTGACTGGGTTTGGGTGCACTTTCGAAAGGAAAGATTTCCGAACCAGAGGAAAGTGAAGTTGGCTCAGCGAGGAGATGGACCATTTCAAGTGTCGCAGAAGATCAATAATAATGTTTATGTCATAAACCTGCCTGGGGATTATGCTGTTTCTAAGACATTCAATGTCTCTGATTTGACTCCTTGTGCTGCTTTGAAAGATGAAGATGGTTCGATTTCGAGGACAAAATCTTCTCAAGAAAGGGAGAATGATGCAGGCCAACCTGATCAAGCTATGTTCATGCTATCAATACTGGATAAGACAAGAAAATGCATTGGTTAGCCTTGGAGAAGAGCGAAGTGTTCAAGCGTTCACAAATTTGGCTATGGACGAAATTAGAAGTTGAAGATGTACATTTTTTTTATGTTGTATTACTATGTAGCTATGGAAGACATTAATTCTTACTTGTTTGGTCCTGCATGACTATTATTTTAACTTAGCCAAATTGTAGCCTTTTTGTTAGTTATTTGTTTCCTAGTTGATTTAGGACAAGGCTCATTCTATATAAGTCTAAAGACTTCATTATTTCAGAACCTAACTTTGATATTCCATACAAAAATCGGCAGCAACTTTGCTCCAAACTCGTGTGCTTTGAACTTGTCCAATTTTTGGTGTGATTCCAAATTGAACTTGTTCCTTTGTTTGATCGAACAGTTTGCAAGACCATCGTTGTCTTGAGGGTTGTTCGTATAGCATAGGTACTCTGTGACTTCATCAAGAAGGTAAGTAGACTAGTTCTTACTTGTTATCTTGATAGATCATTGAGCGTCTTGCTTCTATCCTTTTATCTTGTTTTCCGCATTTTATATTGCATCAGAAGGTGTTACAAGGGAATGGGGTAGACCTAGAATCATATGGAAGAAAGTTGTCTCGAAAGACTTACAAATGATTGAAATCAATGCAGGCTTAGCAAAAGATAGAGCACAATAAAAGAGAAAAATATATATAGGTAATAACTGCTAGTTGGGAATAGGTTTTCGACTTGGTAGAGAAATTTTATTTATTATTATTTTTATTTATAACGACCTGGCTGATTATTTTGAGCATTAGCATTTCGTTAGGTGGTTTGAGGTCTTGAGTAGCTTTTATGATGTATTATGACTTGCATGTAGAGTCGGTTTTGATTTTTGAGTAGTTCGGGATTGATTTGGAAGATTAACTCTCGATTTGGAAGCTTAAGTTAGAAGTATTGACCAAGTTTTACTTTTGTGTATTTGACCTTTAGATCGAAGTTTTGATGGTTTCGTTAGGTCCCGGTGGTAATTTTGGACTTGGGCATATGCCCCGATTTGATTTCTGGTGTTCCTAGATGATTTTGAGGCTAATTACCGAAAGTTGGAAGTTGAAAGTTTGAAGGTTTGGAGAATTGATAAGTTTGACCTATAGTTGACTTTGAGGTTATTAATGCTCGTTTGGGATTCCGAGCCTTGAAATAGACTCGTATGGTGATTTATGACTTGTGTGCAAAATTTGGGTTCATTCCGGATTGGTTAGGCTTGAATCGGATGCTTGGTTGAAGTTTGAAGTTTATGAGCGTAAGAGTTTGATCTTGATAGGCTATTCGTGGTTTTGATGTTATTTTATGTAATTTGAGACCTCGAGTAGGTCCGTGTTGTGATTTCGACTTATTGGTATGATTGGACGGGGTCCCGAGGGGTCCGGGTGAGTTTCCGACTGGTTTTAGACATTTTTGGGTCATGTTGGATATTGTTGCTTTTGGCAGGGATCTGGTTTGGCTGCACCTACATAACTTTAAGCACAGGTGCGAAGCCACAGATGTGGCATATGATGCGCAAAAGTGCAATTTGGGCAAGGGCAAGTTAGTTCGCAGATGCGGAATTCCTAGCAGGTGCGAGGGTGCGGATGCACAAGAGAAGCACATTTGTCGTACCGCAAATACAGATTTTGGCACACAGAAGCGATGAGGCTAAAGTTAAGTGGGTTTCACATCTGCAATGTATTCTCCGCATATGCGATGTTGCAGAAGCGACTGTTGGATCATAGAAGCGAAGTTAGCTGGGCAGAAGCTTATAATCGAAGGGTTTGGTCTTTTTATCACATTTGAGATTGAGAACCCAGATTGAGGCGATTTTTTAGGTAATTTTAACCCACTTGGATTGGGTAAGTTTTTTTTACTCGAATTTGATTATCATACAAAATTCCATTTTTCATTTTGGCATTTGATTGGTGGTTCTAAAAGAGAAATTAGGAGTTTTGGACTTGAACTTAAGAGAACAAATATTTGGGGTTTTGAAAATGAAATTGAGGTTGGATTGGAAACTAATTATGTATTTGGACTGGTATTTGAATGGGTATTTGGGATTTTTGAGTTTGCTCGAGTTTCGGGGTGCGGGCCCGGTTTGACTTTTTGGTCGACCTTTATCATTTGAATTTCATTCCTAAGGCATTATTTGATGTTATTGAGTTATTTTTAGCTACATTCGAGTCGTTCAGAGGTCGATTCGTGTGGGGAGGTATTTTTAAAGTATTGCTTTGGCTTGTTTTGAGGTATGTATCTTGCCTAATCTATATTCTAAATAGATGTTGTACTTATTTTTAGACCAACTTTATACATCCAAATCTTAGTGACTCATGACTTGTACTACCAATCCTTCGGATATTTTATAGAATTTAGCTATTTGTATTCCTTGTTAATAATTATCTTTCATATAAATTACATTATTCTATGTTTGGCTTACCTAGCTGGTGGTTGGGTGCCATCACGACTGGTAGACTTTTGGGTGGTGACAAGTTGGTGACAGAGCCCTAGGTTCATAGCTTCTACGGGTCATGAATACGTGTCTAGTAGAGTCTTGCGGATCAGTATAATGATGTCCACACTTATCTTCGAGAGGCTACATGGCATCTACGAAACTTCTCATCTTTCTTTCTTTATCGTGCGACTTTATTTCAGCTTGAAGCTTATATCTTCCGTTTCTTTCCATTCACTCATATGTGATGTTAAGAAGTCTGTATCAGTTGTGCACCGCCGGCTTGTGATACTATGGATGAGGTGTGTGATGTGTTTTTCGTGTTCTGGATGTAGGCCAGTCTAGAGGACTTGAGACTAGGTTCAAACCGTAGCTTAGGCTCGGTAGTTTCAGTTGTGTGAGTATATGAATCTGGACCTATATATGTCCTGTTGTGTCCCTAGGAGTGGGGTTGATGGCTCAGTGAGTAGCGAGATGCTTATATGAAGAGTATTATGTGACTGATGACTACGCCTATATGGTTGGATATCACAAGAATAATTTACTTGGGATGCAAAAGGGGCTATAAATGCTTGATTTTTGTCTTGATGTTTTGTACAGTCTCGAGTTAATAGTGTGTTTTGGGATCTTTCAGCTGTTTATTTGTGGAATGGAGTAGATTCTTATATATTGATGACAAGTTTATACTCGGGAATATTAAGTGATCGCACAGTGATTGTGATCATGATAGTTTCAAGGAGAGATGCCAATTTGAGGCTAAGCAGGTAGGTTATCTCCTGGGGGGATGGTCAAAGGTTGTGTGATTCTTATGATATTTCTGCGAAGAGTTTTCCTTCTACCCATAGGATGTATGTGTTGTAATTTGAGTTCGGATCACTTAAGGAGGTTTGCATGACTATCATAAGGATGAATATTCACTTGCCAGATGATTTGTGGCGTTTTATGAATAGTGCTACATGAGCTTATGAAAAATTCAACTGAATAACAGCGAGGGCGATCGTGGCAGTTATAAAGGAAGAGTAATGTGGTTATCGGATGATGTGTTCTATGGCTTCAAGCTAAGTGGGTGATTCTACTATCGACGATCAGATTGCATGATCGTGGGTTATACTAGTTAGACTGAGGCATACTCATGGATTAGTTATGACTTGAAGAGGCCGATTTTGAGGATGGCTCGAGCAAGAAAATTGTTGGATGCATGATTTACTACACTTTATGGATATATGAAAATCTTGGAATGATTCAAGTTTGCTATTCGTGGTGGATGTGTTGTGCAAGGAAAAGGAATTACTTGGTTACTTCTTTTTGAGGGTATTCATGTGCTAGTGGAGCACAAGTAGTTTGGCATGTATTGGCTGCACATTGGAGATTAGAGCATAGTAAAGGACTCTCGAGAAGGCTCTAAGGGGTTCAAAATTCATATGTTGTATTTAAGGGTTCCCCGAATTTGTATATGGCTAAGATCTGAGATTTGCATTGAATGGAGCTGATACTTACATTATTTCTATATCATTATTGATTCGACATTTTAGTATCAGAGAGGTTAAAGAAACAACTTCAAACTCATAGAAGGTATCTTCACTGTGGGCATTTTGCGGTACTATTGGGTGCTTAAGAGGAAATATAGGGACTATGGGCCTTAGGACGACGTGGCTTCATGCTAGGGTCTCTAGGGGTGAGCTTTGATTAAGGACTGTAGTGTACTGTCAAGGAAAAGTGTTATTCGAGGCAAGTCAAGAGGAACTAGAAGAAATAGGTTGGTTTGGTAGTGGTTTGGATCATCATAGTAACAGAAATGATAGGTTCCTTTGGTGTGATGAAGCTTTACATGTTTTTTATGGTAATACTCTTGGGTTTAGTGACCTGCATGACTTGGTTGAGTTAGCGGAATTCAGTTTTAATGGCATGGTTATGTGTAAATATGTTTTGAAGTGTTCTTGATAGATTCGACCACGGCTTGAGACGTATGTCTTCTATGGATATGAAAGGTTTGTTGCGTTTTGTGATTTTTTTTCCCCTGGATGGGGTCAAGTGGAAGGTTTTTGGCTGATGGAGTGTGTATCCTATTTGTGATTCTAAATTGATAATGAGATTCTCATATTTTTTTATATGATGGCATGATAGATACGATACACTGTGTGGGATTGAGATTTCCATGTACAAGGTTGCATTTCAGTTTCAAAGAGAAGGTCATGAGTTCTAGACAACATAGACGATTCCAGATATTTAAGAGGATATTAACATTATCTTTTATCGCATGAGTAAGGTGTATATGGCAGCCGATGCATTGTGTGATGATCTGCGGATACTTGAATGGTACTATAAGGACTGCATGGTTGTTGATTGTTGATGTTCAGGTTTCCTACGCGGCGTAGAAGATTTATGAGAGTATTTGTGTGAGTGATTGTGTAGGTGTGATGTGTCAACCATTTGATTGGTGGAGTTGGGATCAGATAGGGAGATTTCTGTATTCTTGAGATTTAGAGATTGGAAGTTCTCAGTGGCAGACTATTCCTTAGTTGTGGGCTGTGAAGATATGTTTAGAGTTAGACAACTGATGTATGGGTTATGAATAGGTTATTGTGGACGTATCAGAGGTTATTTACCTATTTCGGGATGATCGGAATTGATTTGGGGGCCCATTAGCAGGCCTAATAAGAATGTGTGTTCTACATTGGATCGAGTTTGTTTACTCAACACAACTATTATTGGTGGTGTGTCATCGACCAGAGTTGACCTTATTCATGATCGGATATGTTTCACGTGTTACTCTCTTATGCTACGATGGGTTGTGAGACTGTTGACTGTTTACACACATAATGTAGTTTTGCTTAGGCCTTGTGGCAAAGTTTGAGCAAGATGGCCCTTAGGATGTTAAGTTGCTTATTGCACTTGGTCTTGTTCTCCTATTTGTGGTATATGGTGCTATTTGTTTCTCCACGGTTATGGTCATGCACTTCGCGTGTTTGCTGTTGATACACATGTGTTTGTTGATTGTGAGTATTATGGCTCGATGGGTATTGTACGTGAACCTGTATGTTTGGTTCGGATCATGCACCGCAACAGAGTTATGTTGGAATATGATCTTTTGTACTCATTTCGTGTGTTTTGCTTCTCCTCTGTAGGATGGGTTCATAGCATTGTGCATTGTGGTTGTATCTGTTGAACTTGTGGGATAGCTCTCTCATTTGGTTCTCCTTCCATCATTAGTTATATTCGAGTTGTTACTTGAGGGTGCATGGATTGCATCGTATGTGGCTCTAGGTGTCATTGGTATGGCCTGTCAGTCGAGCAGCTTGTACTATTTCTATTGGAAATAACCTCTCTACCTTCATTAGATAGGGGTAAGGTTTGCATACACACTACCACATGTAAGAATACTACTTTTTATTGTAGTAGTAGTAGTTGTTGTAGTAGTCTACCACTACCACTACCACTAATAATAATAATAATAATAATAATAATAATAATAATAATATTATTATTATTATTATTATTATTATTATTACTATTATTATTATTACTATTATTATTATTATTATTATTATTATTATGAAAACTCAAAACTTTCATGAAAACTCAAAACTTCTCTCTCTGAAGAGGCGATTGCAGTGAACAGTACATCGGTCGTGCGACTATGCACGCCGCTCCGTCGTCCGCCGGTGAAAAGCCACCGGACCACCTCAAAATATGCGCCTTCTCGCTGCGCACCATCCCCAACAAACCACACCTCAAAACAACTCCCCAACTGTTAACGATTTACAAAAGACCAGCCCGACTACTGTAGCGAAAAATCGCTGGGTAGTTCCATCTTTCGTTGTTGGATCAATTAAATGTTGAAGACTCATCTCCAGGTCATTCACAATCTTCCCAACAGTTTTTGGAAGATTACACCGTTGCAATTTCAAGTTCAGACCAACTGAACAGCACAGATATGCACCAGTTGGTCGCGCACGATGCTATGCTTAACCAATTTACCAAAGACCAATGCCAATCGAAAACTGTTGATCAACAGATGGTTTTCCACCCTTCAAATCAAATTTTCATTGAGTCAATCTCCACAACATTGCAAAAAGGTAATTCAGCAGTGTCGCGCATACGAAATGTTCGACGAAATGTCCAGGACAGTTACACAGCTCAATTGAGCGAACATGCTACTCCTCAATCCTCTCAAGTTAATAAGGAAACTAGTCGTCAATCAAAATTACAAGAATTACATCCAAAAGTTGATAGTCGAACTTTTCCTCTACCCACAGAAATGCAGAGGACTGACAATGGTAGTCCAATGCCTCAGGAGATTCAAATGCCTGCACAACCTACCCTCTATGCTCTCACAAATATTAGTAAAGCTGCTGATATAGTAGCTCTTCCAGAAATAACTCACAATGCATGTGACCAATCCCAAACATATCCTCTAGAAGCTTAGGAACCCAGCAATTTGATTACTGCTGCTGCTGGGGAGTATCCAAAGATTCATCCTGCAATTCCAACGGCTGCTGCTATTAAAGTGGGTGAGCCAACTCAAAATCATACTGAAACATGCTACCCAAAGCGGTCGTATGCTGCGCAACTTAATCCGCAACAATCTGCCGCAACATCGGCAAAAATTGAGCTACTCCCTATTACTTTAGTACATGGCGAACCAACGATAGAATTCACCATGGAAGAAGCTAACGAGTTTACAAGAGAAGAAGGACTGCATCAGGCAGTTGTCATGAAGTTTTCATATGGAAAACCAGAGCTAAAAGAGATAAGAAGAACCTTTCAGACACAGTTCGATGTTCAAGGTCGCTGCAGCACTGGACAACTTGAATATCGACACCTGTTGATTAGGTTTGATCTATATACTGACTATATCCAGTTTTTGTCAAGGCCGACAGGATATTTCAAATCCAGAGGTGACAAATATTTCTTTAGAACCTTTCCATGGACTCTAGGATTCAATCCAAAGAAGGAAACGTCAATGGCAGTCATCTGGATTTCACTGCCAGGTCTCTCTCCAAATTTCTTTGCGAAGAGATCTTTGCTGTCTATTGCTTCAGCAGTGGGTAAGCCACTCGCTGTAGACAAGGCAATACAACAAAAAACTAGACCTAGTGCTGCTAGAGTGAAGGTCATTCTGGACCTTTTATCCAAACGTACACAAAAGGTTAAGTTAGTTGTTGTGGAGCAGGCTACAGGAAAGTCACACACATATCACCAAGAGGTCGTCTATGACAATCTGCCCAAGTACTGTGCTCATTGCAAGCATCAAGGCCATGACGAAAGATCATGTAGATTTTTGAATGACTGCTCAGTCGAACATGAGATTTTGGATCGCAATCTGCCTCTTAATGATGCGAGCAAAACAGAGCAGCTACAAGGTGATGCTAGGGAGCTGTTAACTACTAAAAGAGCTACCCAAAAAATAAAGGAAACAGCAGCACAAAAAGCCAGATGTGATAAAGAGCAGGAGCTACAGATACAGATAATGGAAACTGCTACTTTGAAGTCTGTTACTCGAGCTGCTGGTTCGCCACAATCAACAGCTGGTCGAACCAATGTAGAGCACCAGCATGTCTCAACAGAAGGGAAGCAGAGGCCAACATCTGTTTCGGAGGATCTGTCCCAGATTTCTGAGAAAAAGAGGGATGATGATGAGACCAAAACTGGGGGTTCTAAAAATTAAGGTAAGATAAACAAAGGCAAGGGAGTTGATACAATAGAAAAAAGTGAAACTTGGACAGTGGTTTCACATAAGAAATCATCTAGAAAGAAGACTGTGGCGCCAATCAAGAAGAGCCTAGGTGCTCGACATATTGACGCCAGGTATGTGTCCTGCACAAATATGTTGGATACTCGTGAACTATATAACACTGGAAAAACAGAGCTGGCAACATTAAATGACGATAGGAGATCCACACAAGAGGTTCCATGCTCAAGGAGACACAAAAAATGTCTGGGCAGTGATATTCCAGCTTATTATTGGGGTGTTCGACGAATTGTCCCAAAGACCATCTTCATGGAGGAGATGCCGAGCAGCTCCAATTGTCAAATGCTGCAACTCATCAGTCCACATATTGAAAAGGTCATTAATAAACCTTTAGTCACTTTGAACACCTCCGACTTTGAAATCCCTTCACAATCGGAAAAATCAAGTGATGAACATGAGACAAGTTGGTTAGCCAAATACCAAACTTGGCCGATCGAATTGAGCACGAAGAAGAGGAAGATTGGGGGGATGACGAAGGGAGGAAGTCGACCAATGCTATTGAGAGCGATGAAGAAGACCTGCTTTCAGTTGCTTCAACTCCAATTCAGACAAACCAGAAAACAAGTCAGAACATAGCACCAATTTCTACTCCCAGGAACTCTCCAGTTTCTGTGCAGCAGACCTATGCAAATGCTAGGCAGCAGCATTCTTCAATTGAGGGACAGCAGCGACATAATCCAGCTGACATGACAAAACAAATTGCAGTTGCAACTAGAACAGCAGGAAAGCAGCAGCAACAGGTTTGCAACACAAGTGCAGCAGATGCAACTGGAAATTCTGGAAAGCAGCAGCAGCTTTCTTGCACAAGCAGTGCAATGGGTGTGCAGCAGCAGGGCCATCAGAAGCCTGCAGTAGCTGGGAAGCAGCAGCAACAATCTTGCACCAGAAATGCTGAAGTTGCACTTTCAAAATTGGGGCAGCAGCGTACCAGCAGTACACTAGTCGTGCAGCAGCAACAGCAACTCCTCACAAATGCTGAGAAACAGCAGCAGCCTAACACTGCTGGACAGCGACATAACATTTCTCGCACAGGCAATCTAATAGGTGAACGGCAGCAGCA
>MCJB01000756.1:0-16873 GCA_002018475.1 Nicotiana obtusifolia | reverse complement strand
ATATATATATATATTTATTTATTTATTCAGATGTCTTTCAATTTTAATAATGCTTATTTTACTCTCTTTTGACTAAACAATTTTGTTTGGTTCTTTTATATTTCCAGAGGCTCAGCCAAAGGCACTATTAAAGCTAATGAATGTTCCCAACTTAACTCATCGACATGTTGCTAGTCATTTGCAGGTAATTTGCATGCAACTTTATTTTATTTTTAATTCATTTTTTCTAAATGGTCATAAAGTTGCTTTCTTGTAACTTGCAATGCAAAATCGAGTGAATAACGAGTCAGTCATAATTCATATTTCATTATTGGATAGGTACGACCAATCCATTTTAATTGAAAATTTTTCATCAAAGTCAAAGCAAAGAACGATTTTTCTTTCCTTCGAGGCTCCGGGATAAAGATATAATTTTGCGTAAAAATTATGAAAAAAAATTCGATTCATGTTTGTAAAAACAACGTTCCCTTCTTTTTTTTGATATTTTATAACGGATTAATTCAATGAATTAGAACGAATCAACTGATTGATGGTCTATATCTTTTAGACTATAGTTAATGGATACTCTTAAATCATAATTCTAATTATATAGACTATGATTCCATACCAGAAAAATTTTCAAATTCCTTTTTGATTTTGGAGTTCTCAACAACAAACACCTACCCCTCTATTAGAATAGAAATTCAGTCAGTTTTTCTTAGGCGAGCGCTTTCTCCTTTAATGGATTTGTTGGGATGTGAAGTCAGATTAATCCGATCAATATAGGCGCAGGATACCATGCAGTTTATGTCGATCAAGAAACGAAAAGTTAGGTTTCCACCGGCAAGTGTTTTGCGGCCCAGGGTTTTCACACGACTAAAAAACTGTTATTTTTCGATCTAAAAAATCAATTAAAAGACAATTATCGACCTAATGGAGTGGGTCGGAACCAATCGAACTGCACTACCATGAATATCCTTCGTCGTCTCTCTTCGAGGACCTGAACCGTGGTGGTGCTCTTCTACAGCTTCTTCTACATAGGCTCCGTAACTTTTGGAATTGAAAAAGGAAGTTTTTCCAAGCCCGAACAAGATCAAAAGAACTGATCGCTTTCTATAAGGCTAGGCTAGGTTTGGTAATATTCAAAACAAATGAAAAGAGGTCGGGGTCGATAGGTGCCAGTTGGCAAGGAACTTGATCCCCCCCAAAAAAAAGGGGAAGCCGCCGTCGAACTCTTATTCTGGAAATAAGTCGGGGCCCTTTGAACTGTCTCACAATTTCAATCCGGTTAGAAAAATTTCTCCGGAGCAATTCAAGTATCCCATTACATTCCATCGCCTCGTATTGTACTGTGCCGTTGATTTTTAAGTCGGTCAATTGAATTTCAAACTCAAAAAAAAAAAAAAAAAAGACTAAAAATATTAGGTTTTCATGTATCTAGTGAGACCGTGTTACAGTTTAACTAGATCCACTAAACTTACACGGTCTCGCTAGATCTACTACGTAAGTAACATGTACGACTCAATAATCATAAATTAGACTATGATTAGGCTCTTGTTTATGTACTACGTATCATCAAACTCTGAACGGCTAAAACATAAAGAAAATATTTTAGCTAATTAAACCCATTATTTCCAACCACTAGCAGCCTAATTTGTTTAAATTAAAAAAAAAAATACTATGTTAGGCTTATGATTGGATTCTCGTTTATGGACTACCATCAAATTTGGAATTAAAACATAAACGAAATATTTTAGATAACGAATACTAATTAGCGATAAATTTTAATATGTGATAGCAAGTTACTTATCATTTTTACCAGATTATTAATTAATTTTTTCAAGAAATTTACTTATAATAATGTAATAAGTGATCAAATTGTGTAAATATATTTTATAATGTTAATGCGTAAAACTTAAACTCCAGTATAAATGTTGCTTCAATTGCTGAATATTGGATTTATTTTATCTTTCTTTAGCTTAAACAAGTAGTTGTTTAACAGATAATTCTAAATATTTAATTTGTCTGATTTTGTCTTTTCTTCCTTTTCAGAAGCATAGATTACGAGTAATGCGTTCAAGTGGTAATTCTGAAACTAGTAATGAATTGCAAAAGAAAATGGATTTTTCAAAGTCATTTTTTGAATTTTCAAATTCCTCAAATGCAAATCCAACTGCTAGTAAAGCTCAATTAAATAACTTTTCCGAGGGGCAATTTGAAAATGAAAATAACTTGGAGGAGTACTTTGGCGACGTGCAGAACTTGGAGGTGAATAGTGGTATTATAGGCATGATAGGGATTGGCGTATGCAGAAAATTTTGTAAGTGATGTCACAATTTGAAAAAAATGAATAAATTAATAAATTACTATAACAATAAGCGATGTCATTTCTAATCTAAAATATTTTTAATATATACTATAATGACTGAGAGAAGACATTCTACCAGTGTTATTTCCTAGAGTTAGAACATTTCTAGTCGTTGTTTACTTGATGAATTACAAAGAAATATTAATGGCAATCTTCGTTGAGGAAGAGGATAAGGACAAATTTTTATCTGAAACAAGAAATATCTCGAATATTAAATCATCTCCATTGAATCTTCTTCTTCGTACATGTTTTCCGAATGATTTCTGTTGAAAAATCTGCATCAGAAATTATTTATATTCAATAGTCGAAGTATATAAAGTTTGTATAATTTTTGTATATAATATACAGAATACACGTATATACAAAAAAAATATAGTTTTCGGCTATAATTTCGAAAGCAGCTGTGCAGTGTTATTTTCTCTACTTTATAAGCTGACCCATTATTAAGAAATCGGTCGGATTCTCTCAAATATTTGGGGTTGCTCATATTTTACTTATAATTCGGATCATATTAGTGAAAGTTATTAGGTTCGATTTTTCTATAAAATGGATAATATAAAAAGCCTAGATTTTTTAGATAATTTGTTATGGAGGTCAGCTGGAATATGACCTTTTCGGTGATTGGTACTTATTATTATACATAAGTATGCTAAGTAGCGGACCTAAGATTTTTAAATTATGTGTGCTCAATTATATTTGATTCGCCCTTAAGTATACTTTTTTATTATATACATAGGTATAGTAAGGAACATTGGAGTTACAAAATTAGTTCAGGTACTTATTTGCCAATGTGCAATAAAGATTTAGTTTAGATATCACCCATGAAATTTACTCGATATGTTTATCGCACAAGAAAAATATTAATTAGACATATTTGTTCTGCAAGAGAAAGCTTGTGTTGATATCAGTGGTGGACCCAGAATTTTTATCAAGCGGGTTCAAAATGCAAAGAAACAAATATATAATTTCAGATTTTAAATTCGATTAAGAAAAAAAATTAAAACATGTAGTTTTCTTTCCCTAAATTTTATATATATATAAAAAATATTTCCTAGTTTAAAAATCATAAATAAAATTTTTCCCATGTCGTACGAACATAGGAAAGAAAAAAGAGTATTGTGTATATGACATAGGGAAACAAAAAACGTGCTGGACGTTGTCCTTGTTCTAAGGTAACAAATATATATATATACGATATTATTTTTTGACGAAGCGGGTTCATATGAACCCCGTTGACCCCCATGTGGCTCCGTCCCTGGTTGATACAAAAGTTGTAATTAACACTATACCACATTGCAATGGCCTTGTTTGTACTGTTGATTGGTGAAACTATAGAAGGAAGTGCAGGTTGTTGAGGTAAGTATGTTTCTTGAAGTGGTTTGTTAAAGTTCACTGCGAACTCATTTGAATTCAGTACATTGAAATGATGTCCCTTGTCTGGAAAGTGATTAAACATATTGGTTCCAGAATGGAACAATGTTGATGTGTTCAAAGGGAAAGACAAACTCTGGGACACAGAATTAAACGTCGGCTATTCATGTCAACAACAACAACAACAAGTCCGGTGAAATCACAAAAGTGGGGCCTGAGAGGGTAGAGTGTATGACAGTAGAGAGGCTGTTTCCGAAAGACCGTCGTCTCAAGAAATAAAGCAATAAACAGACAGTAGCAATAACAAGGTAACTAGACATGTGCGCAAATGAAGATACGTGCGATAACAGAGATCTAAGAATACTACACTATAAAAATAGATTCAATCTTGCTGGAAATAATGACACAATATGAAATAGCACGGGGCTAGGAATAGCAAAATATAAGACTAATACTAATACTACTGGGATGATTAGACGAAACTCTAGACTGCCTGTCAACTCACGACCCTAATTCTTGACTATTCATGTCACAACTAGAATATTCGTCTACCAATTTCAAGACATGAACTACCTTGCGAAGTGCTTATTCTAAAAGTTTGCTATGAGAAAGTTGGAACAGTTCAATAACAGTATTAAGAAAACATGCATTTCTGCAGTAGGACCCAAAACAATGAAAGAGATAAGGAAAACGTCGGCTATTCATGTCAACAACAACAACAACAATAACAAGCCCGGTGAAATCACACAAGTAGGGCCTGGGAGGGTAGAGTGTACGTAGACCTTACTTCTATCTTATGACAGTAGAGAGGCTGTTTCGAAAGACCCTCGTTGTAGGTTGGCTTGCAATTTTCTGGGTGGCACTCATTTCTGTACTCTTCTCTTTGCCTGTTGCCTATCCTATTACAGATCAAACTCTCAACTATACTCCTGTCGCGGTCGGTGGCCTTGTCATTCTTGTTGTTTCTTCCTGGATCTGCAGTGCTAGACATTGGTTTAAAGGTCCTATTACCAATATAAGAAGAAACTCTAGTGAGGAAGCATAGAAACTGGAATTCTTTGTAAGTAGACAATATTGATGTGCTGCATTCCTTACTTAGACAATTTTTTGTCTCTTTACATATGTTATATTTATATTATTTTTGTGACTATTAGTCGTCAAATTTGGAGTAACAATACTAATTTAACATAACATAGGAATAATTAAATGATTTAACAGCTTTAATTCGTTTAATTTGTGACGATTGATAAGTAGAAGGATAAGTGAAGGTTAAATATGCTTGAACAGATATTATAGAGACCTAACTCGAAATTTATCGAAAATATCAGGGACTAAAGCACAATTTTAAAAAAAAAAACCATTTTAATTTGGAGGTGATGCATTTTTTCTTGGGCAAGTTACACATTTGACCGGTCGGCAAAAAATATTTAGATTCACTAGCCAAATATACAAAAAATTATGTATACAAAAATATACTTTTTGTATATTATTATTTTTTGGAACGGCTATACTGTGTAATTTTTTTAATTGGAAATGATGTTATGGATTTTTGGGATTACCCGAATTCAGCTGGGCTCTGCTATTGAGGTATCAATTGTCGGGGAAGTAACTTTGGCCCATTTCTGCTAATTCAATTATGCTTTTTCACATTTTTGTATTTCTTTTTTCTTTTTTTGTCTTTCATTGTCGCTTTCCATAAAAAATATAAGAGTATTATTTTTTATTTTTCAAAATATGAACAAAGAAAAATAAAGAGGCTCTTAAACGCGATGGCTTAGAAATTCGAGAGTGTTATGATATGGAGTTGCGATCTAACAAAAAAAAGAAATAGAATTTTTTGTTGTTGTTGTTAAGTTATCGCTATATCGTTCATAGCTAATAGAAATTTTTTGATAATTTATCTCTAACCTGTCGCTAAATAATATTAACGACAAATTTTTCTGTTTTGATACTAAATTTGTCTGTCTTTAATTCTTGTTTTTTTAGTAATATTTAAATAGAGTCACCTATTGCTCTAATTAATTTCATAAGTTATTTAGTTAAGGCATGGGAAAAAACCTGCCATTTACATTTACAAAAGCAAAATATCTTTCGTTAATGTAGTCATACTCTTTATAACAGTCATTATCTGTAATAACGCTTCATTAAGACGATCACTTTTTCTTTAGAATTAATTTTTATATTCTGTTATAATATATATTTTTTATAACATCACTTCACTACAATAAAAAAAATATAAAAATAAATTAATATGTTATAGAGAGATTTAACTGTACATTACAAATAAAAGTAAAATATCTAGAGATGTTATGAAGCCAGAAAAATGGATAAAAGAAACTTTGACAGCCACGTAATTATATCCTGACAACACATGTGCACTAAAAATGAAACTTTGCATTTAAAATCTTACTTGAAAGGAGTAATATTTAAAATTTATTAAATAACTCTTTTAGTGACAGGTATATAAACCTAATACATATAAAATTTGCAAGATCCAATAAATTAAGCATTGTTCAATCAATCATTATAATTGTAATTTTTAAGTTGCGCATGTTTGTTGAACTCAGCGTATTAATTAACCTTCCAAACATGATTTAAAAAATGCCCATTTGACACCTTTAGAATATAATTAGGTTCCAACATTTTTTTACCTAGTGAAGTTTGTTTTGATGATTGATAAAGTAACTCAAGCATGAATTAGGTTCATACATTGTGTGCACAGACACAAGCAGATTTAAGCACAAGTCATGCACGTGAAAGAGATAAACTTAAGTAGTTATATCTGATATCTCCTTAACAAAACACTGCATAAGTGATAAGGAGAAGGACTTCTTACTCGAAGAGAACTCTATCCTAGATAAGGGAGGAGTTAGAAGTTGAAGATAACTAGAACTCTTCCACCAAGGCAGAGTATAGCATTAGAACTTTAGTTATTTCCTATTCTACCAATTCTATATATTTCAGAATGTTTTCATCTTACAAGTATGCACAAACGCTGAAGTTAAACAAGAGTTGAGAGCAAAATAGCAAGGCATTTTGCAAGCAATTCCTGTGTGATTCAAGTGTGCGAACCTGAAGCTACATGAACCAGATAAAAGAACCAGTTCCAAGTGTCCGTCTTTTATTCTACTTTCATTGTAGTAGGGCTTTTGAGTTGTACCTTTCAGCTTTATCTAGAAGCAATTTTAATAGTTATTTTGAGTATAATATTCAAGTTAGAGTTAACTTGAAGTTGTCGAAACAGCTAGAGGCTATTTGCTACAAAGGGTTAGAGGTAGTCCTTAAGTTTACAAAGAGTTTTGTAAATGCTGTTTTTGGTCAGTGATTTAGTGAAGTGTTGGGAAAAATTCTACCAGGTAGTAGGTCGTGGTTTTTTCACCTTTTGAGCCAGGTGTTTTCCACGTAAAAATACTTGTGTTCTTTACTTTTCACATTTATTATTCCGCAACAGTAGTATAAGGAACACATAGAAAATGAGAAAATGAAAGAAGGAAAAAAAAAGAGAAATAAAAAGAAATGAAAAAACAAAACGACTTTATTTAATTGCAAGGTTTCTGAAATCAATATTTAATTGACTCCTAAAAGTCATAAGTACATGAAAGATTTGAGGAAGACACTTTCTTTGTAATATAGAAAAACATACTTCCTGCTTCTCGTAATAAGTGACTTTTTTTGTATTTTTATTTTAATTCAAAATAAGTGTTTTTTTTTACATTATCAAGAAGGTATTAATTTTATTTTTCTAAAATTTACTCTTATTTATATATTTCAAGGTGTCAAGTTAATAATATGTAAATTTTAATTAAGGTAATTTAGTCAAAATACTTTTTTTTTTATGAGTTATTACTTTTTTAGAGATGCGTCAAAAGCCAAAAAGTCACTTATTATGAATAAAAGGAAGTATTATAAAGTGATTGAGAAAAAGAAAGTAGAGAGAGTCAAATATTGGGTGTCTGAATTCATACTCTTGCATTGCTAATTAATATGTAGTTTTAAAAGATGATACAAAATCAAATTTGAAACCATAATAGATTTGGTCACACTTGCTTATTGTCTCAACTCATTTTGATTACAAATTTGATTAAAATTAATTTCAACTAAAATTAATTAATTTTGGCCTTACGAACTAAGAGGTAAACCTTTAATAAAGTTAGCTAAGCTGGCTAGATTCTAGGACATGGTGTACACATCTCAAAAGTATTATTCCTCTTATATTCGTTTTAATTTATGTGTCTTATTTTTTATTTTTTTTATTTTAATAGAAGAATATATTTTTATATTTAGTCAAGTTTAATATTTCAATTTTATCTTAATATCACTTCCTTGTAGGAATGAAAATTCAAATGTTTGATTTTATTTTAGATTTGATGTCCAGTCAAACATAACACACATAAAACGAAAATATTTGGATAATTAATTATTCCAAAAGTGCAGCGAGTATGGGATTTCGATCTTATTGGTTGGTACTTGAATCCAATTATCCACTTGTTCTACATTTTTAATTCAACAGACGTAAGACTAGGTTTCCTTCAATAAGTTAAAGAATATTTAGCCTCTATAATATGGCTTAATTGGTAGTTGTCCCATCTAATAATGTGTTATGAATGAACAAATCATATATATATATATATATATATATATATATATATACACACACATATACACACACAAAAATCAGTTGTAAGCCTACTGTTTTCCCTTTTTTTAGTATTACGACAGGTGAATGACCTTTTCAAATAATAATTAAATATGACGATTATATTTATAATAATTTTTTTGTTTAACCAACCGGTATTTGGAATTCACTGATTTGAGTGTTTGACTAATCCAAATCGCATCGTGTAGGATTCGAAAAGTGCTTTTTACCTAATTATTTCTTAATTCTCAAGGCTCGAATATGATAATTATATTAAAAGAGCTAACGAACACATCGATCCCACCGCATCCTTATGAGTGCAATGGCATGTTCTAGCTTGTCGGAGAGCTACGTGTGCATTGATCGTCAACCATTGATCGTTAAGGCGCATTCTCAAAAATCCTATATCTACAGACTACAGTTGAGGCATAAATCCCCTCCCACTTGTGGGATGGTATAACATTACCAAATGCGAATGACCTTTTCAACAACAACAACAACAACATCAATAACAATATACCTAGTATTATTTCATACCGTGAGATCTGGAGAGGGTAGTGTGTATGCAGACCTTACTCCTACATTGTGAGGATAGAAGGGCTGTTTTCAATAGAAAGCATAAGCACCACATCAATAAAAATATACACAAGAAGGGACAATACCAAAAAGCCATATAGAAGCAGAATAAAAACAACAAGATAGTAAGGTGATCAACAATGAAAAAAAATAACAGTTAGTCATAAAAACCTACTACCAACAGAAAGCGAGACTGCGTGCCAATACTACTATTATAAACACTCTAGACTACCTACTCTACTATCCTAATCCTCGACCTCCATAAAATAGACCATTTTGATGAATCACTACTCCCACATTTTCTTTAGTTTTTTTTTTTTTTTTTTTGCTTTGCATAAGAGAGTGTGTCCTTTTTAGAGCTAATGTAACAAACTTTGTTATGCAAGCCTCCAAACGAAGTCACGAGACTTTTGATGACCTATATATAAACTGTTCGTATCGAGCGATCTGCTCTTTGAGCATGATGAATCACTTCGTCCTGATCTGTAGCGGCGAAGCTATGTTGGTCAATGATCACTCTTCGTCGAAAAATTATGTTATATATAAGGTAAAATATTACTTGTTATTGATTAAAAATAGACTTTGAATACTCTTGCATAGCCCACTAGCAAAGGGTTGTTCAAAACCCTTATTGAATTTCATGCCTTTGCCACTGCCGATCTGTTGGTACTTTTCGATCACATATGAGAATGAAAAACTGGAGAATTTTATACAACAATGGATAGAGAATCATAAACATAAAAATTTCTGGTTGACCACATTTTAATAAAAAGACACTTTTAGAAAAAATTAGCTTCATACATAAAATAAATGATTTGGGGGCACAAAATCTATTATAGATGTGAATTTTGTTAATTTTTATTCTCAATTTTCTCATTAGAATGAGACATAACTTCTTATCTTATATCTTCATGTGTTTTAATTTTTCTTGACGTGTATAATCACTCGTTATGTTTCACAATTTTAGGTCTTTTTAGGGGTTGTTAAATGGATAAATATTTGACTATGCTTGTTAACGTGGAAAGTTACCTTGGCATTTTAGCTGATTTGGCATGCCTACTTGGCTTTCTAATTAGATTTAATGGTTTTTTCCGACCAGATTTATATTTTGAGTAACCAATTGTAAATTCGGTTAATTTAAAGTGACAAAAGTTTAGTTTGAGATTTTTGTAGATAAAATTGTAAGTTGAATAACCATTTGAAAAATTAATTATATATATATAAGATTAATTTGAGTATTTCGGCCGCTTCCAAAACCTTTTTTGGACTTAAAAAAGCCTTTGAAATGGAGTGGGCGTTCATTAAAGATACATTACATTATTTCAACTTTCCAACCTTATTTTTCACTCTAATTTTGTCCCGCATCACTACCTCATCCATCTCCATTCTATTAAACGGACATCTCATATAATACTTCACACCTACAAAGAGACTCCGTCAAGGTGATCCACTCTCATCATACATATTCATTTTATGCATGGAACGGTTATCCCGCCAAATTCACACAGTTGTTGATTAACAAAGAATTCCAGTCCAACTGTCACGTCGAGGACCATCTATCTCACACTTACTCTTTGCTTATGATATCACTCTAACTTCACGTCTCACAACTAACAATATTTACACAATCATTGATATTCTTAACACTTTTACACACGACTCAGGGCAAAAAAATAAATAACGTAAAGTCAAAAAATTTCTTCTCCAAAAATACCATTCCTCGTGATAAGCGGACTGTCCTTACTTCATTTGTAGATAAAATTGTAAGTTGAATTGTGACGACTCGGCTAGTCGTCTCGTGAGTTACCGCTCCGTTTTTCCCATCTTCCATCTCATTGTGCTTCGTTATCCATATTTTATGTGATCGAGTTGAGTAGTTTGCGTTAGGAGTGAGTTTGGCAAGAAATGAGACACTTAGTCTCTTTTAAGAAGGATTAAGTTGAAAAAGTCAATCGGATGTTGACTTATGAGTTAGAGGACTCGGATGTGAGTTCCTATAGTTCGGTTAGCTTCGGGAGGTGATTTATGACTTAGGAGTGTGATCGGAATTGGTTTTGGAGGTCCGGTATAGAATTAGGCTTGAATTGGTAGAGTTAGTATTTTGGCGATTTCCGGTTGTTAGGCGAGATTTTGATCCGAGGGTCGGAATGGAATTCCGAGAGTAGCTATAGCTTCGTATGGTGATTTTGGACTTAGGCGTATTTCTGGATTTGAAATTGGAAGTCCGTAGGACAACTCAACGCATTTTGGCGAATGTTGGAAAATAGAAGATCTTTGGAAAGTTTGATCGAGGGGTTGACTTTTTGATATCGGGGTCGGAATCTAGTTTTGAAAAAGTTCATAGGTCCGTTATGTTAATTGTGACTTGTGTGCAAAATTTGAGGTCAATCGGATGTGATTTGATAGGTTTCGGCATCGAATGTAGAAGTTGGAATTTGTTAAGTTTTATTAGGCTTGAATTGGGGTATGATTCACGTATTTAGCATTGTTTGATGTGATTTGAGGCCTCGACTAAGTCCATATGATGTTTTAAGATTTGTTGATATACTTGGTTGAAGTCCCAAGGGCCTCGAATGTATTTTGGATGGTTGATGGAGTTCAACTTGGGCATTTCAAGAATGCGTCGATGTCGTATCTTCAAGAATAAGTGGTATAATATTATGAAAATGGAATCTAAATTCAGTTTTAATTGAAGCATTAGATCCGTATCGAAATTTCGGAGTCATAGCAAAAAGAATCGTCTAATTCGGACATCGTATGAGAAACTTATGCCTATTTTTGTGTCAGAGAAAAATGCCAGCGCCCAGGACAGCGCCCGGCGCCACCCAGGGCGCCCGAGGCAGCGGAGGCTACTGGAATCAGCGCCACAGGCAGCGCCTGGCGCCACCTGTGGCGCCCAAGGCAGAAATGAGTCTATCAAACGGGGATTTTGGCCATTTTAACATATTTGGGGCTAGGGAGGTCGGATTGAAGCGATTTTTGAGGCGATTTTCAAGGAAAACATCGGGGTAAGTGTTCTTTATCATAAATCCTTCATAGATCATGATTCCATACTCATTTACATCATGAATCCATGAATTTATGGAAGAAAAATCAGATTTTTCTCCAAATCTTCCAAGAACGAAAATCTAAGATTTGAAACCCAATCCGATGTCGGAATTTGATAATTTTGTACGGGTGAACTCGTGGGGAGATAAGGAACCCGTTGATGTGAAAATTTTTGAACTTCGAGAAGTGGGCCCGGGGCTCGGATTTTGCTAATTTCGGGATTTCTAAGTATTTTCGATTGTTTTCGCTTGGGCTTTGTTCCCTCAACATATTGTGACGTATTTGTTCTGAATTTGGATAGATTTGACGCACGTGAAAGCCAATTCGAAGGGGAAAGGCGTCGCGGGCTAAGGATTTAGCCGGTTTGAGGTGAGTAATGATTGTAAATGATGCTCTGAGGGTTTGAAACCCCGGATTGCACATCGTAGTGCTATATTGAAGTAAAGCACACACTCGATGATGAGCGTGGGGTCGTTTACTACTGAGGATTGTGACTTGGTCCGTCCCGATGGATGATTTTTACTACCTATTTGATTGGAACTGATTTGATAATATAATGATTTGGGCTTCTAGCCATATTTGGGCTTCGTGTCGGTTATGTGAACCCTTCAAGGGTAATTTATCACTGTTTACTGAAATCATATTTGGGCTTCACACCGGTTATGTAAACCCTTTGGGGGTATTTGTTAATGATTTGAATCATTATTTGAACTCAGTTTTGAAAACTAAATGATGTTTTCAAATGATTTTGAAATGGATCGGGTGGCACGCCGCCACGAGATATGATATAGCGCTTGGGCCGTAAGAAGCCCCTCTCGGAGTCTGAACCACCCACAGTGAGCGTAGGGTACCCATTGTGATAATTACAGTTGGTAACAATGACAACTGTAGGTTACAGTTGGTAACAATGACAACTGATAACCGGAGATGGGTAGATATACAGTTGGTAACAATGACAACTGTAGGTTACGGTTGGTAACAATGACAACCGGTAACCAGAGATAATACAGTTGGTAACAATGACAACTGTAGGTTACAGTTGGTAACAATGACAACTGGTAACCGGAGTTTGAAAAAATTTACTATTTTAATTAATATTGCCCGAGGGGCGTGTTTTTAGATGACTCTGAGCCCGAGGGGGGCAGTTTTAAAGTGCTTTCTTTTACTTCACGTTATTTACTTGAAAGATGCACATGTTTAACCTGTTGAAAGGAGTTCCTACTTGATTTTACACTGGTTTACTATTTCAATGATGTTTCATTACTTCATTATGGATTGCCCTGTACATTATGTGTTTTCTTACTTTCAGTCATTATTTATGTGTATTACTCACTGAGTTGGAAGTACTCACATTACTCCCTGCACCATGTGTGCAGGTTCAGGCGCTATCGATTCCGCTCCGAGGCATTGATTACTACTGTCAGGGCGGTGATTCGGAGACTACGAGGTAGCTGTTCACGTCCGCAGCCTCGTATCTCTTTTATCTTGTTGTTTCCACTTTTTTCAAACAGTTGTGCCAAAGATATTGTAATAGTTATATTATTATTAGGATTTTATTAGTGGCTCATGACTTTGTGACACCCCGGTTCGGGCTGTAGTTGGGATGGTTCGCTATATTTTCCGTAAATTACTGTTATTAAACCGTACTTATATTATTTTCGTATTGTTTAACTGTTTAAATGAAATTTAGTTTGGGTTGGCTGGCCTTGTCTTCATGAGAGGCGCCATCACGATCGGGTTGGGATTTTGGGTCGTGACAAGTTCAAATTAATTATATATATATATATATATAATTAATTTGAGTATTTCGGCCGCTTCCAAAACCTTTTTTGGACTTGAAAAAGCGTTGGAAATGGAGTGGGCGTTCATTAAAGATACATTACATTATTTTAACTTCCCAATCCTATTTTTCACTCTAATTTTGTCCTGCATCACTGCCTCATCCATTTCCATTCTATTAAACGGACACCTCACATAATACTTCACACTTACAAAGGGACTCTGTCAAGGTGTACCACTCTCATCATACATATTCATTTTATGCATGGAATGGTTATCCCGCCAAATTCACACAGTTGTTGATTAACAAAGAATTCCAGTCCAACTGTCACGTCGAGGACCATCTATCTCACACTTACTCTTTGCTGATGATATCACTCTAACTTCACGTCTCACAACTAATAATATTCACACAATCATTGATATTCTTAACACTTTTACACACGACTCAGGGCAAAAAAATAAATAACGTAAAGTCAAAAAAATTCTTCTCCAAAAATACCATTCCTCGTGATAAGCGGACTGTCCTTACTTCATTTAGTATGAATGAAGGAGTCAAATTTGGCAAATATCTAGAATTTCCTTTATTCACTCAAAGACCCCTCAAAGGTGATTACCAATTTATTCTTGATTACTTTAAAGCAAGGCTAGCGGGATGGAAAATAAATATGCTAAGTATGGCAAGACGAAGTACTTTAATTAAGTACACGTAACTCAATTCGAAATCATGTTATGCAAATTATCAATCTTCCGCACAATATCATAAACTCTATGGAAAGGTACCAAAGAAAGTTTTCGTAGGGTACAACTCAAAGCAAAAGGAAGATACACCTCCTAAAATGGAATACTATCCAACAATCAAAGGATAAAAGGGGGTGGGGGTGGGGGTGGATATCCATAACTTATTTATAAAAAAAGTGCTCTACTAGGCGCCCTAGCTTGGAGATTATTCACATCGCCAACAATACTATGGCTTCTAAACTCATCAATAAATACTCAATGAAAACCAATCATCATCAATTTTCTAATACCTGGAAAGCTGTTAAATTGGGCCGACAATTTTTCCAACAAGGCATACTATGGCACATTGCCAGCGGAAAACACATTCGTTTTTGGACGGAGCCTTAGATTGTCCCAAATATCATACTTCGAAATATTATTGAAGGTCCACTACCAAATAACGAACATAACTCAACAGTTGAGAAACATTTGACCCACCAGATGGTAAAACATCAATGACTTAACCTTTGAATTATCCCTAACTATTGTGAATGAAATATGCAAAATTTATGCGGGGATTAACACCTAACGGAAAATTTACGGTGCAATCCCTGTAAAATAAGCTACAAAACAACCAGGTGGTCCGAAACTTTAATTGGATCCGAGTATTAAAGTTGCCACCAAAGATTAAATACTTCCTTTGGTTAATTGCGCGCAATCGCCTAACAACAACTGCATATCTTTATAAACTCCACATTTGTCACGACCCAAAATCCCAACCTGGTCGTGATGGCGCCTCTCGTGGGGACAAGGCAAGCCAAACCAACCTAATTCCGTTCAACAGTTAAATTACAAAGTTTAAACAAGATTAGATTAACAATAAAATCGGTCGAAATACATACAAGTAGTACCATCCCGACTACAGCCCTCAAATCGGGGTGTCACAAAGTCATGAGCCACTAGAGAAGGCCTATTGATAACATAACTATTACAATATCTTAAGTACAAATGTCTGAGGGAAGCAAAATCAACAAAAGAAAAGAGTTACGAGGCTGTGGACGCCAGCAGCTACCTCGTAATCTCTAAAGCTCCGGTCCAGTAGTAGTAATCAGTACCTCTGAGTGGGACCGCTAACGCCTGAATCTGCACACAAGGTGCAGGGAGTAAAGTGAGTACTTCCAACTCAGTGAGTAATAAAAGTAAATAAGAACTGAAGATAAGAAACACTAAATCATTAAACAATCCACGACGAAGCAGTAATTCAATTTACATTCCACATCAGTACGTGAAGTAAGCAGAACAATCACAACACCAAAAATGCAATGCAATGCTATGTCATGCAATGCAATGTAATGCTAGTCATGCTAGTCAAGCTAGTCATGACCTGTGGCGGACGTGCCACCCGTTCCTCTGGGTACCCGCGCTCGGTGGGTGGTTCCGGCGCAATATATATATATCGTGACGGCGTGTCACCCGATCCATGCATGTCTATGCCTCGTGACGGCGTGTCACCCGATCCATGCAATCTAATCCTCGTGACGGCGTGTCACCCGATCCATGCATGTCTATGCCCCGTGGCGGCGTGCCACCCGATCCATTTTAAAACATTTAAATCATTTGGAAACAGCGTATGTGTTTCAAACCAAGTTGATGAAATGATCTCATGCTACAACAATGGCGGTATGCCCAATAACACCCTTGTAGGGTCCACACAACTGGCGATATGCCCAACATTGTAATACAACATACAACAACAATCACCCTTGAAGGGTTCATATGACCGGCGCGAAGCCCAAACATGGCAATTAGCCCACTCACAATGATATCAATTGAGTTTCAGTCAAGAACATAGTAAAAATTATCAACCGGGATGGACCAAGTCCCAATCCCCATACCTAAACAAGCCCATGCTCATCACCGAGCATGTACCTCACCTCATTACAGTATTAAGAGGTGCAATCCGGGGTTTCGAACCCTCAGGACATCATTTACAAGTACTACTCACCTCGAATTCGGCTAAATCCTTAGCCCGCGACGCTCTTGCCCTTTGTATTGGCCTTCTCGTGCGTCGAATCTATTCAATTTCACAATCATTATGTCAAATTAAGCTATGGGGTCAACACCCAAGCAAAAATAATCAGAATTACTATGAAATTCCCAATTCGGCAAAAACCCGGGCCCCGGACCCGCTTCTCGAAATTCAGAAATTATTACTAAAACATGCTCCTTATCTCTTTACGAGTTCACCCATATAAGATTCGTCGTATTCCGACTTCGAATCGGCCTTAATCCCCAATTTTCATATTTTCTTGAAATTGAAAAGAACCCTAGGTTCTTCTCTTTCACAAATTCGTGAATTTATGGTGGGATTAAGCATAGAAATTACAATCTAAGAG
>MCJB01000755.1:0-17657 GCA_002018475.1 Nicotiana obtusifolia | reverse complement strand
TGCATGTCGTGCTGCAGGTCCAGGCAGACAGATAGACGAGGCTTCCCCACCACAGTAGGCTACCCAGTTCAGCAGATATTGGCGAGATCCATCCTTCGAACTTGCCACAGTCTTGGTATGCATTTTGTTGTAGGCATTATGGGCACGTCGGGGCCCTGTTCCGACGTAGGTTGCATTATGTACGTTTTTTTTGTAGAGGCTCATAGACAAGTGTCAATTTATGCATAGACAAGTGATGGGTTGACTTAAGTACAGTTGAATTGCCTTGTCGGCAAACGTATGTATTTTGTTTTATGGTTTTGCATTGCAGCCTTGTTGGCCATATTATGTATATAAGTATGTTCGTATCATGGCATGACGTCTCGGTTCATTATAATTATTGTTCGAGATTATATGCATATGACAAGCCTTATAGATAATAAGGAAAGTTAGATGAAGGGTACGCCGGTGCCCGTCGAGTAGGGTCCGGTGCCGGTCGCGGCCCTCCGGCTTGGGTCGTGACAAGTCTAGTTATGGCTAGACAAGAAGATACAGATAAATCAGCAGATCGTGCAAGATAAACATAGTGAACCCCAACATAGGGAATTCAGTCTCGGAGATATGACATTGTGATCCTTGAGAAATAGTCAGATAGGAGTTGGGGTAGTTAAAGGTACCGTATAAGTATTACAGAAATAAAAGAGAGTGCCACTGGGGAGACAGTCAAAATTTGAGTTCATAAGTAACCCTACGAGCACAAGGGCACGGAGGTATGTAACTAAGGATATTTATAGGCGAGTAACAACATGGAAAATTTTGTCGGGTATACATTGTAATAAGCTCACAGCTTTACAAGAGTAAGAGGGTCTCGCCTAAGTATTACCACGAAAGACTAGCTGATAAAATAAGGAAGAAGGCTTCAACCTAAGCATACTGGCCTAAAGAAGAAATGGTCTTGTAACAACAGTCTCACTACAACATCATATACACTCCATAAGAAAGTGGCCTCTATCGTGACTAATGAATGGGAAGTAAAAATCAAAAGTAATATTCGAGATAATATGGGTTGCATGGAATTCCAATATGTTTGGGCACTAAGATAAGCCAAGTATTCATGCAAAAAGTGGCAGAATGACAAGAAAAAGTAATTGCTTACATTCAAAGACAACTGAGAAGGCACGAAAATCTATGGTGCTAGCAAGTTAAAGGAAGGTTGCGATATTTATAAATGATATGTGTAGGTCGCAAGCTAAAGTATGGTAGAGCGACAGGTTTTTAGGTAGATAGGAGTAAGGATAAGAAAAGGCGAGTGAGAAGGTGACAAGAATAGGTAAGGCCTCGAAATTAAGCCCATCAAAACAAGAGAGCTGATGGTTTCCATTAGTTATAGAAAGCTTAGTATATCCTGAATGAACTCAAAGGAGTTTAAAACTAGTAGCATTTAGAAGAGATCGAAATGCTGCCCTAGTAGTAGATTAAGGGTGTAATCGTGATAGATAATAGGATGACGTTTAGGCCTTTGATTGAGTAATGATTTAAAGAAAAAGGATTTCATGAATTGCACGGGATTAGAATACCCCCCATAAGGTGAATCACGTTGGGATGATATGAAATATAGTTATTGAAGTATAGTATTGTCCCTAGGTGGATCAGGAAAATCACTTCAAATGTTTCCCGATGCGACGTGAGCCCTAGCGACAATGTATTACATGAGAGGTTTCATGTTATCAGTGGTAAATTATAGGTCAACATTAAGGTGAATTAGCAATAGATGGATAAAAGTTATAAAGTATGAGATGAGATTAGGATGTCATTCTCTAGATGAATAGTAATAAGAAAGCATTAAAGGACTTAGATTTATACGTATAGGATAAGCAGCGAGAGAGTAACCTGGAGTTGTGTAGCAGACCTCGATAATAATATACCAAAGTAAGTGTTATGGTATAGTATGACCTACTTAGATGTAGTAAATCCATATGTATAGATAATCGAGGCTATGAAACAAAAATTAGTAATACTCGTAAGTTCGACAAAGTACCGAGCGAAGAACTTAAGTACACCTATAGATGCCTAGAGGGACAGCTTGCCATAAATCTGTATATGTTCATAAAGAGAGGCCTAGAGATTGGCTAAAAGTTGGAGGAAAAACGAGAGAAGAGTCTCATAGGCTCATATACAAGGTTAGAATCATACAGGTGGCATGATATAAGGTAGAAATAGTTACGAGATTGGAAGAATTTCAACCACAAGTCGTGGTGTGAGAAAGAGGCCTAAAGGGCGAATGCCCTGGCCTTTGGATTTATTCATAGAACAGTTTCCTGGATGGCAAGGACCGTATTAAAGTATTCATAAAAGCTGTAGGTTATAAGACTGATAAGCGCATCAGCCATCATTCGAGGACGAAAGTTCCAAAGGGGGAATAATGTTACAACCCATGTTTTCGTACATAAAAGTAGGTCATAAGTCAATTGATATAAGATCAGAAATGAGATAATCTTTGAAAGTACATAAAGTAAGTTAATCATGTTACCCTGGAGGTCACAAATATTTAAGATCATAAATAACAAGTACCAAGAGGGTTGGAAGGCTTAGAAGCTAAACGAATTGAAGAAAATAAGTTTCGTTAAAAGTCGACAAGTTGGGAATATTATAACATGTACTTTTGGGGTGAGACTAGGGTGCTTAACATGATAAAGAGGTTATGTTATGAGTTATTTTAGACGTATGACAGTCGTGTGGTACGTCTTGAGGTCAAGCGAGCCGTGGAACAAAAGTTGGGAAAGGTCATCACAAGTTACATTCATAAACGTGCTGAAAATTAGGTCAAATATAGAAGAGCGATTCTCTCAATATAACAAGAATTACGGGTGATCCACATGTCAAATTGAAGGTCTAAGAGTTTAGTTTCTAATGCATTAAATCGTTTGTCAATACCTCATCGTAGTAGAGAGATATTCACGTTTTCGTAAGCAGCTCCCTGTGGGACCCACTTAGGCGGTTAAGATATCTTGATATATATGTGATGCCGAAAGCCCATTTTAACTCATTATCACTCTTTCAGACCTTAGACACCAAAGAACTTTCTCTCAGAGTTCTCTCATTATCCATGACCCAAACCAAGGGCAAACAACACAAATCAAGTGTCGGGAGTCCCGTGGCGCTAGTGAGTTTTTTATTCTTCTTGTGGTTGCTGATTTTGGTGTGTTTCTAGCTCGTGTTGGGTATTGTTTAATGTTGTTTAAGTTCTGTAAAATACTCTCCCAAGGTTTACATATCAACCCTATGTCATTTTAAGTCTTTCAAAGTGATTCTAGTGTTGAGAAACCCGAATTATAGCTAGTTTCGCTTCCTTGTTCTTGTGGCTACGTTAGAAAGATATTTTATGGTGAAGTAAGGTCAAATTGGAGCCGTTGTATCTGTTTAAAGGTAAGGAAACTCTTATTCTACATTTATTTAAGCTTATCCAAGTTGCGGCTAAGTCCTTGAAGTTAGAACTTGTGAGATATCTATTGAAAGGCGTGTTAGTAATCTTGTTGATTGGTAGACTATTTTGGGAGGCTTAGTATGACTAATATTGATGTTGTTTCGACTGTTTGGTGACTTTTATTAACTTATGGGGTGTAGTAAAAATAGGGGAGGTGCTATCTGTTTTCTTGTAGAATATTGGTTTTGATATATGAGAACAACAACGCTAATATGATGACGACGAAGTCGGTTTACTCATTGTAGACGTAAGAAGATCATATTGAGCTTGGTTGACGATTGGAGAGAAGATTACAAAGGTATGTTAAGGCACTTCCCTCTTTCTTTTGGCATGATCTAAAGTGAAATGAATGTAAACAATACGCTATTTCATAACGGATCTACTCCTAGCAACAAAGGTTGTCCATGTTGTTCTTTCCTTATAAAGATATTCAAAGCAAGCATGTATGATCCTTGAATCCTATTGAGGTTCATACTGATGGTATGGATGTCCATAATATTAATCGAATGCGCGACGACCTTACATCACTCTGAAAGGTTTAGAACGCGATTCCATGAGTCCAACATACATTATATATATGTATCTATTTAACTCTACCGAGTCATGCTATAGTCGGCCGGGTACGACACTTATTATGCAATCACTAATCAGTTGGGTTTTACCGAGCTCCATGTGGTTGGGTTCGATTCTACTGAGCCTTATGCTGTCGAGTTAAGTTTTATCGAGTCCTCTTTGAGGCCGGGCACGATATTTGATGATGATGATCATGCATTTCATGTTAGTTTCCCTCATAGCCACTCAGATGTTACAGGTTGTATCTTCTCTATCCCTCTTTACATAACTATTCTTATTTATGCTTTCCTATATTACATACTCGGTACTTTATTCGTACTGACGTCCCTTTTGCTTGGGGATGCTGCATTTCATGCCTGCTGGTCCCGATAGACAGGTTAACAGTCCTCCTTGTAGGCTATCAGCTCAGCGGAAGGTGTTGGCGCACTATACTTCCTCCAGAGTTGCCTATTTGGTCATTATGCTTTACACATGTAATGATTGTTATGGTGGGGCCCTGTGCCGGCCTTTATGACGTTTATGTACTCTTAGAGGCTTGTAGACAGATGTCATGTATATGAATACTTGTATGGTCTTGTCGGCATATGTTTTGAATGTACAAATGATCATGTCGGCCTTACAGGCCCGTATGTCACATGTATAAGTTTGTAAATCATGTTGGGTTGTACTATGTCGAGTATTCCCTTATGTTTTACTTTGGTTATCTCATGACGGCCTTTCTGACTCATTTAACTATGATAGTATGATAAGAAAGATACGTTACGTTGGTACTCGATTGAGTAAGGCATTGGGTGCCCGTCGCGGTCCTTCAGTTTGGGTCGTGACGTACCCCTCCCCTCTAATCGTGGCAAACCTGGCATAGCCAATGTCACCATCATGGCATGAAAATCTAGAATAGAATGATAGGACGATAACCAGTCCATGCCCAACAATAGAATCTCTCACAGGCGTGGACACATAAACAGGAGAGCTTAAAGAATCGTGAGATATATCCAAATAAGGAATAAAGTAAGATGACACATATGAATAAGTGGATCCAGGATCAAATAAGACTGATGCATCTCTAGGGAAAACTGGAACCATACCCGTAATGATTGTATCTAAAGCAACTGCCTCCGTCCTACCCGGAAAAGCATAGAATCTAGCCTAGCCTCCCCCTTTAGAGCGACCTCTGCTCGCTCGTCCCCTACTCCTAGCTTGCTGTACGGATAGAGAGGCAACTGGGAAAGTGACCATGGCCTGAGAAGTATGCGGGTCTGACTGATCCGTAGAGCTTGAGTAGCCTGTGAAGGTGCACCCCTCCCGAGTCTGGGGAAGTCTTCAACCATATGGCGGGTATCACCACACTCAAAGCAAGATCTTAGTGGGCGTGGTTGGTTGAACTGGGTCGGACCTGGTCGTCTGGACTGACCGCTGAAGGCACCCCCCTGCAGGAGGTGCACTAGAAAGTGGCGGAGCAAAGTGTGCAACCTGAGACCTCGGAACAACTGAAGCACCACTAGAGGCTGGAAGTGCTGAGCAAACTAGACGGCTCACATAGCCTTTGCCATTTGTAGCTGCAGCATGGACACCACTAAATCCTCCAGTACCCCAAGGCCTTTTGGCCTCCCTGTCTTCTCTCTCACGGCCCCGCATACCCTCCATTCTGTGTGCCATCTCTACCACCTGTGGATATGGGATATCTATCTCCAACTCTCGAGCCATGCTGAATCTAATACGATAGTTGAGACCCTCGATAATACTTGCTTAAAGTTTAACTTGTTTTACGTGCAAATTTTCATGATACTTATGTAATCTTAGTTTATTTGCAGTATATCGAGTGTAAGGACCCAGCAGTACGGAAAAGAGTTCAGAAAGCCAGCTGAAGACAAGAAAAGAAGTTAAGAGCATCGCATATGCGAGTATGCGGTCGCAAATAGAAAATGCGGATCGCATATTTCACAAGTAGATCACAGACAAAGACAGAACTCTAGGCCAATCTTCATGTCGAGAATGCGGTCGCAAATGCAACCACAAAACAGGAATGCGAACCGCGAAATAACAAGGTGTAATCGCAAACACAAATAGAGTTCTGGGTGAAAATCAGAGTGGAGAATGCGATCGCATTTCACAATCGCATAATCAACATGCGAACTGCAAATCAAAACGCGATGAGAGCAAAACTGTCTGGTGGAATCTGCGACAGGCGATGATTATCTGCGGACCACATTTCCGTTTTGCGACAGGTCTGCATTATCACAACAGGGGCAAATCAGACCGAAATTTTCTTCGGGTTTTGGGCCTCTATAAATAGGTTTTATAGGGTTTTGTGAAGAGAATCTTGTCAGAATTTAGAGTACAAAGTACGGGCAATTAACTAGGTTGAATTGTTGGAAGCTTTTGGGATCAATTACCTTCTATTTTGTAAGATGATATCAATTACTATTCTTTGCTCTTCAATTTTCAGCATGAGTAGCTAAATTCAAAAGCTGAGGTTGTGAACCCTAGATGGGTGGAATGTTTTTGAGATTTTGATATTGAACATGATACAGGAGGAAGGAAATCCTTCTGCAGACATTGAGGAGTATATTGAAGATACAAACGCCATTGTACCTCCTGCTATCGGTGCGGCTACTTTCAAGGTGGAACATGGATTAATTCTGATGCTTAAAGCGGAGGGATTTTTTAGAAATTCCACCGATGATGATCCAACACAGCACCTCAGAATTTCTTGGGTGTTTGTGCGATGCACAAGCAGAACCATGTCTCTGACGACGCCTTGAGGCTGAGATGCTTTAAGTATTCGTTAGCTGGGGATGCAAGGAAATGACTTCAGAATCTTTCTCCGAATTCTATACGTTCATGGCCTGAACTTGTCTGGGCGTTCTTGTCAAATGGTTTCCACAAAGAAAGAAGTCTGAGCTCAGGGACAAGATATTCTTCTTTAAGCAACTACCTGGTGAACAATTACATGAAGCGTGGGATCGCTTCAAGTTGTACTTGGTGAGGTCTCCAAACCATGGCTTTCCGGATTCCATCCTGATGGAAAAATTCTACATGGGTTTGGACCCTATGAACCAATCAATAGCGAAGAATGCAGCTGCTGGCTCTTATATGGATAAAACCTTCACTAGGGTGACTCAGATCTTAGACAAAATGGCAAAACACAACCAAACTTGGCATTCTGAGGATACTACAGGCGTATTGCAATTGGGTCTCCTTCTATGAATAACTTGATCAAGGAAAATCAAGAACGAGACCAAGTGATTGCGGAACTTGCCACAAATGTCAATGTGTTGACAAAGCTTTTCACAGAAAATCAGAAGAAGAAGGTGAATGCGGTTGAGAATGTGCAGCCGCTGCAAAGTGATGATTATGAAGAGGCTAATTAGGTCAATAATTCTCAAGGAGGGTACCAAAGGCAGCATTACCAGGGTCAAGGCTAGCAAAATCATTGGAGACCAAACCTGCAAGGGCAAGGTCACCATCAATGGCGAAATGACCACAGTGGCTCTAACCAAGGAAACTGGAATAGCAGTAATAATTTTTCAAATCGAAGTTCCAACCTTTATGTTCCTCCAAAGGGTCAGTATCCGAATCAGGGATCCTCTAGTGAGTCTAAATTAGAGAGTATACTTGAAAGGATATTACAAAACCAAGAAAAGTCTGACAACTCCATGAAGAAATGACTGAGTTGGTTGGCTCTCACACTGCGGTGATTCAAAAGTTGGAGTTGCAAATGAGAGATCTTTCTCGTGAGCAATATCCACAGCAGAAGGGAACACTCTCTAGTGACACGATTGCAAATCCAAAGGGAAGTGGAAGTGGTCCAACTTCCCATATCATGGCTATCACTACCAGGAGTGGTAAGATATTACAAGGAAAGAATGAGCTAGCAGTTGAGGTGGAAGAACTTGATAAAGGAGTCGAAGTTAAAGAACCTAATGTTGCTGAAGCAAATGATACTCCAGAAGTTTTGCAAAAACGAGATGAGACCCGAGAAGGGATGAAGGAAAAGGCAGAAGAAACATCAAACATTCTTCCGCCGATTCCTAAACCCCCTACTCCTTTCCCTCAAAGACTTGCAAGAAGAGTGGACGATAGCAAGTTTGAAAAATTCTATGACATTCTCAAGAAGTTATCTGTGAATATACCATTCTTGGAGGCATTTCAAGAAATGCCAAGTTTTGCCAATTACCTAAAGGATTTGATCACGAAGAAGAGAACCACCAAGAATGAGGTGGTGAATATGACTCACCGGGTTAGCTCTATTATTGCTACAAATCTAATCCAGAAGAAAGAGGACCCGGGAGCATTTATTATTCCGTGCACTATTGGAGTGCACGACTTTGCAAAGGCATTGTGTGACAATGGGGCCAGCATCAATCTAATGCCGCTTGCCATCTACAAACAAGCTGGATTAGGAATGCCAAGGCCGACGAGCATGAGGTTGCAGATGGCTGACCGTTCAATCAAAAGACCAGTAGGTATTGTAGATGATGTGATTGTGAAAGTTGGGAAATTTCATATTCTGGCTGATTTTGTTATCCTTGATTGTGCTGTGGACAAGGAAATCCCTATTATATTGGGGAGACCATTCTTAGCTACTGGAAGAGACCTTATGGATTCGGAGCATAACGAAATCAAATTCTGGGTGAACAACAAATAAGTTACCTTCCAAGCTAGTAAGGGTATGAAGTTACCAACCGAGTACGAGAGCATTTCAGTAATTGGTATTGTTGATGAAGTAGATGATGCTGTTGAGATGAAGATGGAAGATGCTGTTGAGATGAAGATGGAAGCATTGGCAGCTATTTTGGTGAATTTCGATGCTGATGATATGGAAGGCTTTCTGTAGTCAGTGAATGCATTAGAAGGACGTGGCTCCTACTCGTATACTCCACCAAAACTTTCCCTCGATTTGGAGAATAGAGCTATACCTCCTGCAAAGCCGTCCATTATCGAACCACCTCAATTAGAGCTCAAACCACCTACATCTGTAAAAGGTGGTTTACAGATGGTTCATCTCTAAGCTTCCTCCACCTACATCTGTAAAAGGTGTCCGTAGTTTTTTGGGGCATGCTGGATTCTACAGGCGGTTCATTAAGGACTTTTCAAAGATTGCAAACCCAATGTGCAAACTTCTTGAGAAGGATGCCAAGTTCGTCTTTGATGAGAAATGCCTCATAGCTTTTGAGGAACTGAAGACAAAGCTCACCACGGTGCCTATTATTGTCACACCTGATTGGTCGCTGCCTTTTGAGCTTATGTGTGATGCCAGCGGTGTAGCATATTGGAGTTATGCTGGGACAAAGACACAATAAAGTTCTTCACCCAATATACTATGCTAGCAAGACACTTAATGGGGCGCAGATGAATTACACTGTAACCTAGCAAGAACTGTTAGCCATTATGTATGCATTCGAGAAGTTCCGTGCTTATCTATTGGGCTCTAAAGTGATTGTGTACATGGATCATGCAGCTCTCCGTTATCTGATGGCGAAGAAAGATGCAAAGCCACGACTAATCCGATGGGTTTTACTGCTGCAAGAATTCGATTTTGAAGTTATGGATCGCAAGGGAACACAAAACCAAGTGGCAGATCACTTATCTAGACTTGAAGAATCAGGGAGACAAAAAGCAGAGTTGGAGATAAATGACTCATTTCCAGATGAACATATACTGGTGGTATCCAATTCATTTGCACCGTGGTATGCAGACATCGTCAACTACATTGTCAGCGATCTTATTCCGGAAGGGTTGGAATCATACCAACGGAAGAAGTTCTTGAGGGATTGTCGCAACTATTATTGGGAAGAACCTTTCTTATTCTGCGTCTGTGCGGATAACATAATTAGAAGATGCGTGCCTGAGGAAGAGATGCTACATATTCTGAAAGCTTGTCACGACTCACCGGTCGGGGGTCATCATGGAGGTAATAGAATGGCAGCAAAGATCTTGGAGTGTGGTTATTACTGGCCGACTATTTATCAGGATGCTAATCAATTGGTGAAGTCTTGCGACCAATGCCTACGACAAGGACCAATTTCTAGGAGGCATGAGATACCTATGAACTTTGTGATGGAAATCGAACTATTCGATGTTTGGGGTATTGACTTCATGGGCCCTTTCATAAGCTCATGTGGGATGAAATACATCCTAGTGGCTGTGGACTATGTGTCCAAATGGGTAGAAGCCGTTGCCTTACCAAATAACGAAGCTCGGAGTGTGACCGCATTTCTAAAGAAGAATATTTTCACCCGGTTTGGCACCCCCAGAGCCATTCTCGGTGATGGAAGTTCGCACTTCTGTAACAGAGTCTTTAAAGGTCTCCTTGACAAGTATGGGGTTAAGCATAAGGTTGCCACACCTTATCATCCACAATCGAGCGGTCAAGTTGAGGTATCCAGCAGGGAGATAAAGAGAATTCTAGCAAAGACGGTGAACGCGAACAGGACTAATTGGTCAAGGATGCTAGATGATGCTCTATGGGCATACCGTACAGCTTACAAGACCCCTATCGGTACATCCCCTTACCGGCTAGTCTTCGGAAAGGCGTGCCATTTACCCGTAGAACTCGAGCATAAGGCTATGTGGGCCTTAAAAAGATTAAACATGGACTGGGCGGAGGCTGGAGCTCTAAGGCTAGCACAGTTAAATGAAATGGAGGAATTCCGTCTTCACGCTTATGAGAGTGCAGCAGTATATAAAGAACGAATGAAATTCGTCCATGACAAAAAGATCTTGAAAAGAGAGTTTAAGGCAGGGGATCTGGTATTGCTGTTCAATTCAAGACTAAAACTATTTCCGGGGAAACTGAAGTCTAAATGGTCTGGACCATTTAAAGTTGTTGATTTCTCTCCTTTTGGAGCTGTTAAATTAGCATCGGAGGATGGGCTCCGAACTTTCAAGGTAAATGGGCAAAGAATCAAACACTACTTGGGAGAAGATGGAGAGAAACATTTGGTAGAGCAGCTGGCTCTAAAGGATGATCCAATCCCGACCACGGAATGATTGCAGAGGCACCTTAGCCTCGTCGTGCCGCGACGTTAAATCAAGCGCTACATGGGAGGCAACCCATGTGTGGTATCATTTACTTTTGTCTGTGTTGTATTTTTATTTAAATTTTAATATCACATTTGTACTTAGGGCTATTTGAAAGGCTTTAGAATACAGGAATATGACGAAAGGACACAGGAATTGCAGAGGAATCCTTGAAACTGCAGAAAGACAACAAGGTGACAAATGCTGCACAAATGCGATCGCATTTACAATATGCGAACCACATTTGTGCCGCAAACTGAAGCAGACACTTGAGTAAGTATAGCTGGCATAAACGCGACGAAGCTCAGCATTTCGCAGTTCGCATTTAAGTTATGTGATCCGCATTCTCACCGCAAACAGGGACAGAGAATTCAGCTCAAAAGTCTGATATAAATGCGGTGAAGACTTCTATTATGCGGTTCGCATTTGCATTATGCGAAAACTAAATCATCGCATAATTGCCAGGTACGTGTTCGCATTCCCTCCTCTTCTAAGTCCTTCAGTCTAAGCGTATAAAAAAAAAACAAAAACAAAACAAACAATAAGAGAAGAGAAAACGGTAACAGAGAAACATCAGCGACGGGCATCATCGGAAAAGTAAAGTGCAAGCTTATCAAACATCAAAGAGTCACTTCACAAGTATTCTAAGTCCTCAAATCCTCTTCAAAAGGTATGTTTGACCGTTGCTCCATGATAAATTGTAACTTTACAAGATTAGGGTTAATGTTTTAATAGAGTTTTTGATTTTTTTTTTGGGGGGATGGAAGACAAGAATATAGGGTTTTCATTCTTGAGGGATGAACATACTTGTACATTTGAAGGGATTTGCGGACCACAAAATCAAAATGTGGACCGCACTTTGACCGCATCCCTAAACCCTAGGTGTCTGAGGAAGACAACATATGCGGTGACTTCGCGATCGTATAATAGATATGCTGACCGCAAAGCCACCGCAAACACGGCCAGAACAGTTGGTTAGCACAGGTGAACTCTGCGGGGATTATGCGATCGCATATCTCGCTTTGCGACGAGTATGCGATCTCATTTGTGTGTATCCAGCAGGCTTTTGCACGAAGACAATCTGCGATGGGTTTGCGATTCGCATAGTGTTTATGCGATTCGTAGAATCCATCGCAGAATGCCATCTACCTGTCACACATAGGAGTGCGACGTGTTTGCGGTTCGCATAGTGGTTATGCGACCGCAAACCACGCCGCATTTATGTAACTCTTTCGTCAGTTTTCCTGTTTTGTTTTTCTCTAATGATGATAATGTCGCTTACATATCCTATTCATGCAGATATGGCAGCCAAAAAGCACTCCGTAAAGAGAAGACCAGCTTCCGCTTCTACCTCAGCACAACCCAAACGGGCAAGAGTGGAATTAACTATGCCAAGCACCTCCCAGTCTGATGAGGAGGAACGCGTACCGGAAGTTGATTTAGTGGTTGAGGCCCAAAGGAATCGAGGTGATGACCTTCAGCTTCGATTCGGGGTTGAAGGCTCCAGATCATTGTTCAGGGAAGGTCTAACAAAAAGAAAAATCTTGGGGGGAGAAAAAGTTAAGCTTGAACGGATTACAGGACCAGTACCCTCATATTCTCAAAAACATCAAAACGAGAAAATAGGAGTACTTCATTACGGACCCCAAATAATATAATGAGTCAATGGTCCGGGAATTATATGCGTCTTACGGAGCTTCACGAATAGGGTACCATAGACGCAACAGAATATTCACCGGCATCGTCCACGTTCGGGGTAAGGTTGTGTTTTGTGACAGTGAGCATATCAATGAACTCTACTTCCCCGAGTGGGGATCGGGCACAGCTGAGTACGATGCAAAGTACTCCAACAGAGAAAACGAACGTGGTTGGATAGCGTCCGTAATTGCCAAGGGAACTCCTGCCTGGGTTAACCCTGGAAAGAAAATCTACAAAGAAGACCTCACAAGGGAAGGCAAATTTTGGCTCAACTTCGTCACCTCCCATTTAATACCTTCCAGGAATGAAACGGATATCAGCATTGAGAAGGCACTTCTCATTGCATGTATTATGACTGGTATTAAAATTGATGTGTGAAGTCTTATTTTCCAGGAAATTGGCATCCGAGCTACGTAGCGGGCCACATCACTTCCCTTCCCGAGTTTGATCACAACCCTCTGCCAAGAGGTGAATGTTCCTTTCTTACCACAACAAGACAAACTCAGTAAGTCTATGAGGGACATTGATATCACTTCTATAAGTGATACGCCTGCCCCACCAGCGACCCCAATTGAGGACATTGACTCCCAAAATCTCCTTTCTCCCTAAGATCCAGAAACCTCCACTGCTGCTGATGAGACTGCACCCCCATCTACCACTGGTCCATCTTCCTCACCAATGTCAACCATTTCAAGACTCCGTCTACTTGCACATCACACAAATTCCAAGGTGGACCAACTCTTGTAAACCCTGCCCCACCTGATTAAACAGGCCCTGACTCCGATTCAAACATCAGTAACCGCTCTCCAACAACAACAATCATTGTTCGGAGATCGGTTGCACAAGCTTGAGTCTAGGGTGGAACAGATTGAAAGAGGTGAGGTGAGGGGTTTACCCCAGCTACTGGAGGAAGTAAAATCCATGAAGACTGAACTCCAAAAGATGCACCATCTGGAGTTCGACATATCATCTCTCCATCCCAACGAGAGTGTCCAGGGTGCTGACATTGCTGTACCAGAATTGGGCCTGGACTTCATGAAACTAATGGCAGACATTGCACCTTCGTCTGCTAAAGTGTCTCATCCTCCCGCTCCTCCACTACCGATAGACATCACTGATGACGAGACATCGGGGGGGTCATCAGAATTCGAGGGGGAAGAATCAGAGGATGTAAGTTCAGGGTCCGATGAAGGTGATGACCCCAAGGACAAGGGCAAAGCAATTGTTGTGCCAACTGTGCAGGAAAAAGAAGAGCAAGCAAACATTGAGAGGGCCATACAGCAATCGCTAGCGGAAGTGGCTGCCCTTGCACACTCATCAGCCACACAGCCACCAGTGGGCGAAGCTAGCAGCTCAGCGGCCCCAAACCCTGCTCCAGATCAGTCCCACAACCCTCCTGTAGCTCCGGAGGAGACCTAGGCTACTGCATCTCTTCGCGCAAATGCGCCCCACGGAGCCCCTTGCACTATATTTTTTTTCTTATGCATTAGGGACAATGCATGATTTAAGTTGGGGGTGGTAGCCTTATCTGTGTATTTGATCTAATTTTTGCCATGTTTAGCGACATTGATAACTGTACAATATGTAGTAATGATTAATGATTTATGTATATATGCTGTTGTAATTAAATAATTAGCGAAATGAAGTTTGTCAATAAAAGCCCCTTGTTTTTTCTTTCACGGGTTCTTTTTCAAGGGTGTAATAGTAGAACCGGGTTTATTAATATGAGATACATTGACCGGGAGGGTGAAATTGTTCAGTATCAAGTATGTAAATCTATGTGTAGATTATACCCTTCCTAACAAATCAATTATGTGAATTTGAGGCTCACTCGGTAACTCTAGGTCTATTTAGAATCGTGTATGTATACACGAGGAAAGCCTCGAATCACCAAATGTTAACTCTAAGGCTGTAAGCTATGTTAACCGAACGGTTTATGTGCCAATGTGTGTGAGCTCTTTTAGATAGTTCTTGTGTTCACTTCTACCATCTAGAACTTGCCCGGTTGATTTTTCGACGCCTATTGTAAGTGCACTGAGTTGGAGAAAGGATCTTAGGCATTCTTTGTTTATGTATGAAACCTTTTTAGCCTCTTTTAGCCTACCCGTGTATAAATAATATCACTAATTCCCCATTTGAGCCCTTTAGCCTTTTCCTTGGCCTCCTCATTACAAACCTTTCCCATTCGTAAAACAATGACCTCTTTTGAACCCGTTCCTCCTTGACATTGAAAACAGGGCTAAAAGCCTAAGTTGGGGGTGTGGGTCAAAATGAAAATGGATAAGGCTGTGAAGTGAGGGTGAGAGCCTGCTAATGTGAACAGATGAAAGCTCCAAAAGAAAAAAGGAAGAGAAAGGAAGAGAAAAGAAAAAGAAAAGAAAAAGAAAATAGTTATACATGTATTTACAATAAGGGAGATCTGAAGTAGATTTGAGAGGCATTTAAAGGGGGCCCACTTTGGGAACTAAAAGCCATTGAGGCTATGTGGTTGAAAATAAGCAAAATGTGAAAAGAAAGAAGATTGTAATTAGTGTTCAAGGAGGATGTAGCCACTCCTATCTAAATATATATCCTACCCTTCCTTAAACCGACATTACAAGCTTACAAAGTCCTTATGTAATCTTCAACCAAGTGTTTTTAGAACTAAGCGACGAATTAAAATAAGGGCAAGCCTATGGTATGACAGGTGGTGACACTTGAAATTTTGTTCTGAGAGTGAGTGTACATGCACTTTAGTCCCTTTGTATTACTATGCTAAATATTGTGAGAGTAGGACTTTCTTTCCAGCGAGGGCACATAAACTGCTAGGTTGATAGTAAGTTGAGTTTTGAGTAAAGCATAAGTGTATTCAGCTGAAGGTAGCCTTTAGTTACTTTGTTGAGGCTCAAAGTTCACTAACTGATTGGTTGTCCTTGAATATATTGATGATTCAAGGAGGGTACAGTTGTCAAAGAGTTATACTTGAGATACTAACAACAAACATCGTCCATGGTCAGTATTGTTTCATGTTTGATAAGTGGAGTCTAGACTAGGATAGTATCGTTTTAGTTGCTTGAGGACAAGCAAGAGATTAAGTTGGGGGTCTTGATGTGCCGGGTAATTTCGGCACATTTTGATACTACTTGCTTAAAGTTTAACTTGTTTTACGTGCAAATTTTCATGATACTTATGTAATCTTAGTGTATTTGCAGTATATCGAGTGTAAGGACCCAGCAGTACGGAAAAGAGTTCAAAAAGCCAGCTGAAGACAAGAAAAGAAGTTAAGAGCATCGCATATGCGAGTATGCGGTCGCAAACAGAAAATGCGGATCGCATATTTCTCAAGTAGATCGCAGACAAAGACAGAACTCTAGGCCAATCTTCATGTCGAGAATGCGGTCGCAAATGCGACCGCAAAACAGGAATGCAAACCGCGAAATAACAAGGTGTAATCGCAAACACAAACAGAGTTCTGGGTGAAAATCAGAGTGGAGAATGCGATCGCATTTCGTGATCGCATAATCAACATTCAAACCGCAAATCAAAACGCGATGAGAACAAAACTGTCTGGTGGAATCTGCGACAGGCGATGATTATCTGCGGACCACATTTCCGTTTTGCGACAGAAATGCGATCTGCATTATCACAACAGGAGCAAATCAGACCGAAATTTGCCTCGGGTTTTAGGCCTCTATAAACAGGTTTTATAGGATTTTGTGAAGAGAATCTTGTCAGAATTTAGAGTACAAAGTACGGGCAATTAACTAGGTTGAATTCTTGGAAGCTTTTGGGATCAATTACCTTCTATTTGTAAGATGATATCAATTACTATTCTTTGCTCTTCAATTTTCAGTATGAGTAGCTAAATTCAAACGCTGAGGTTGTGAACCCTAGATGGGTGGAATGTTGTTGAGATTTTGATATTGAACATGATTTCAATGAGAGATTGATATTTATTTATTTCTTATTTTTCAATTAATCGTTAGTGGTTGCAAACATTAACGAACGCCAATTAATTCTATCTTGGAAAAGTGGGATCGAATTTGGTAGAAGTAAATAACAAAGACTCAAGGCTTTAAACCTTGTTTAATAAAATCGCTTATGTCACGACCCAAAATCCCAACCCGGTCGTGATGGCGCCTCTCATGAAGACAAGGCCAGCCAATCCAAACTAACTTCATTTTAACAGTTAAATAATACGAAAATAATATAAGTATAGTTTAATAACAGTAAATTGCGGAAAAATATAGTCAACCATCCCGACTACAGCCCTCAGATCGGGGTGGCACGCCGCCACGAGATGTGACATGCATGGATCGGGTGACACGCCATCATGAAATATTACGCTACTGAACCCCCCACAGTAAGCGTCGGGTACCCAGGGAATGGGTGGCACGCCGCCACGATAGTCATGACTTGCATTGCATTGCATTGCATCGCATTGTATTTTTGGTTGTGTTGGTGTTGTCTCCATTTACTTCACGTTATCTATTTGAGATGTTACATGTTTTTACTGCTCCATCGTGGATTGCTCTAAGTCTTATGTGTTTCTTACTTTCGGTCATTATTTATATTTATTACTCACTGAGTTGGAAGTACTCACATTACTCCCTGCACCATGTGTGCAGATTCAGGCGTTATCAGTTCCGCCCCGAGGTATTGACTACTATTGTCAGGGTGGTGATTAAGAGACTACGAGGTAGCTGTTGGCGTTCGCAGCCCCGTATCTCTTTTATTTTGTTGTTTCCACTTTCTTCAAACAATTGTGCCAAAGATATTGTAATAGTTATTTTATTAGTAGGATTTCATTAGTGGCTCATGTCTTTGTGACACCCCGATCCGAGGGCTGTAGTCGGGATGGTTTACTATATTTTTCCACAATTTACTGTTATTAAACCGTACTTATATTATTTTCGTATTA
>MCJB01000754.1:0-20802 GCA_002018475.1 Nicotiana obtusifolia | reverse complement strand
AGCCAATAATAGTAGAATTCTGTAGGAGGTTCGAAGTCACGCTAGGTCAAATCCACCCTTCCATGTGGCGAATCGTATAACTTTTTCGTTTTTTCATAGATAAGGTCGAGGGCGGTCATCCCTTCACTCTAGACCACATACTTCGTTTGTATAGTCCTCGTATGTTTCGAGGGGGATTAATAAAACTGACTCGCCGAGCCAGTAAACCTCCCTTTTCTAGCATCGATGAGGACAGAGATCGAGGATGGATGAGCAGATTCGTTCGAATCAAAACTTCCGACCTAATTCCGGCCGAGTCCATGCCGTTTCCAGAGAAGTGGAATGTCAACCGTGAGTATTTCTTCGATTGTTCCTTTCTTACTGCTATTTTTCGATATATGACCAGAAATCTTTACTGTTTAGCTGTTCCCCAAACTCCGGCTGCTATCGAAAATTTGGCGGGCTGGATTGGCAAAATAGCGGCCCAACGGACTTATTCGGAATGGGCCTGGAAGGAAATTTCGAAAGGGTTGTGGGAGGCCAAAAATCATGGTAACTTCCTTCGATTAAAGCATCTTTCAATAAGTAAACACCATACTTCAATTCTGAAAAACTTGATTTGCAGGTATATCCAAGGATGCCGAGTTGAGATCGGCAGTCCTTTGTCCCCTTTCGATACCGGCCTCGGAAACAAGGGACAAAAGAAAATGGGGTCCCACGCAAACCGAGCCCACGAAGAAGAGGAGAATGCAGAAAAAGTTGGCTCGCAAACCTGCTGTCTCCACTGTTTCCGTGAGTGAGGGTTCGGGAGAGGAAGATGAAGGCCCCCAACTTACTCGCCGCAAACCTACTCAGGGAGTCCCCGAGCAGGTGGCGGATGATGCCGGTGTGTCCCAAGGTGATACCGGGGCAGAAGTCGGAGGCACGATCGATCCTCCGACCCGGGCACAAGAGCCTTCCGATCTCCCCGGAATGGCTCAACAACCCTCTCTTTCCGAAGCATCTCTGGAGGGGACCGGAGACGCTTGGGTTCAGCCGCCGGGCAAAATACTAGCCATGCCGGGAACCTTTGAGGATTACTTCGATGGGGTATCGTCATCAGATACCTTTGGTCTCGAGGTTCCTCGAAAGAGCCCCACGGCTGAATCGAGCAGGGCTTCGGTCAGTATTCGTCTGGTCGATAAATTCCCTGCTCCGAGCCTGCATCCTGAACGAAGAATGATAGTAACCTTCTCTGTTCCTGAAGATGCTCGGGCGCTGGGACCTCCGGTCGGTATAGCAAACTACTTCCATCAGTTGGTGACGGAAGAAGATCAGGCCGCCATGGATTCTGTGGACTGGGCCTGCCTTTTCAATGAAGCCATGCAAGCATCGATCAAAGTAAGTGTTCTTCCTTGTTAAAATTTGATTTAATACTCCAATTTCGAGGTTGACTAGCGCTTTCTGGTTTAATTGCTTGCAGTCCACGGTGCTGCATAATGAGGTGTTCTTACGTATCAAGGAAGGGATGGAGCACGAAACGAGCCGTCGTAAGAAGCTCGAAGACCGGATGTCAAATACCCGGATTAAGCTGAACATCTTAAGGAAGGAGCACGCTTCCTGCGTCAACCAATTAGAGGCGAAGAACAAGCTGTTGGAACGGCTGCGGGCTAAACTCGGTGAGTCCAATGCTGAACTGAGTCGATGCAAATCGAAAATAGAGCAGCTGAATTCAGATAGATCGACTCTTCAGGAACGGGTCGAGGTATTGCTTAAAGATAAAGAACTTCAAAACCTCGAAATTCAATCACTTGGCCAAGATCGGACGACTTTGTCTACCAAGCTTCAGGAGGCAGAGTCGAAGCTTATCAAGGACAAAGCCATTACTCCCGATCTAATAGCCCAGTATAGGACCGATGCTGATATGGCCAGTATGCAGTCGAGGGCATTAGTGGATTATGCCAAGTGTCAAACTCGCCTCAACGTCCTCGAGGAGCTTCAAGCGCAAGGTCTCGACTTATCTTCTGAAATAGATGAGGCAACTAAAGCCGAAGATGAGTTGAGAAGAAAAACCTTCCCGGAAGAATTCGAGGATGGCTCCGACTAGTGTTGTTTTCCCTTCGTTCTGACCATGTAATTGCTCCTCATGAATATATAAAAGTTTTCTTTTGTTCTTCGTTTGTCGCTATCTGATGACTTGGCCTAAAATTGTGAATGACCGACCCATTGCTAATTTGACCTTTGGCCCTGAAACAAACTTCAAACACACAAAATGATAGTATTATTTGAAAATGACAGCCGATATGGCCTTAGTCTTGGTCAAACTGTCGATTGTCTTTAGATTCGAGAAGGTCGACGTTTTGCCTCAGTACGGCTGCCCGATCTGAATCAAATAGATCTTGTACTGTGCTTTTAACAGAATTCAGCCTTAGCCGAGATTTAACTTGATCGACCAAGAATATTTATTTTCATATTGTTCGGCCGTAGCCGCAACTTGGTTTGTGTAAAGAGAATCATACGCTCCGACCTTAGCCGGCTATGATCAAGAAGAAATCCTTATTTGGTCCAGCCTTAGCTATCGTTCGACCTTATCGGTTTTAAACCTTATGTAATTCGGCCTTAGCCGTGATTCGACTTAGGCGCTTCGGTCTTAGTTAAAGCTTTGTTAGCTTCGAAAGGCCTTGGCCTGCCTAACCGGTTACAAGTTTTGCCTTATCAGGTCTTATTTAATTCGGTTTCATTGCGCGTCGACTGTTTACAAAATAGCAGCAAGACAAAAACCCTTAGGTTAGATGGGACAATATAGGCATCGAATAGTCTTTGCTATTATTTGAACAATGGTACATTTTGTTGATCGGAGGCGAGTTAGATCGTCCTACCAGGGTACGGCTCTTTCTGGCCGTTTGACCCTTACATCATTTCCTATCGATCTTTAATTTGGCCTCTCGAAAACAATTTAGGATAAAATGTAAGCTTTTCAGATTAGATATAGTAGAACGACATACAAGCTGCCTCATTAAAAACCTTGCCGAAAAACCCAGATTGGGACAAAAACAGTCGAAGGGAAAAAGAGTGCAGCGCGTGCTTTCAGCCTTCTTGTAAGGTAGTCTTAGCTAGATGTCAATTCACCCTGCATAGGTTAGTATCGAAAAGTGTAAAGATAGCAAGAAAAAAGAAAAAAGCTTACCTTAGCAATAATATTTCTTTAAGTGGCTCACGTTCCAGTTGTTGGGTAGTTCTTTCCCATCTACGGTTCCCAGCTTGTAGGACCCTTTCCCGGTCACTTTCAAAATGGTGTAAAGGCCTTCCCAATTCGGCCCCAACTTCCCTTCGTTGGGGTCTCGAGTGTTGAGCGTGACCCTTCTGAGCACCAAGTCTCCTGTGTTGAAATACCGGAGTCGAGCTCTCCGATTGTAGTACCTTTCGATCTTTTGCTTTTGAGCCGCCATTCGTACTAGGGCGGCTTCCCTTCTTTCATCCAAAAGCTCTAAAGTGGTGTTCATAGCTTCTTGGTTCGAGTTCTCAGTTGCGTACTGGAAACGGATACTAGGTTCGCCTACTTCAACAGGGATCAAGGCTTCGGCTCCATAAACTAAAGAAAAAGGCGTAGCTCCGGTACTCGTTTTCTCAGTTGTCCAGTATGCCCACAGGATTTCGGGCAGCATTTCTCTCCATCTTCCTTTTGCATCAACCAACCTTTTGTTTAGGCTCTGAAGGATGGTTTTGTTGGTCGATTCGGCCTGGCTGTTGCCGCTGGGATGGTACGGAGTTGATAATATCCTCTTGATTTAGTTATCTTCAAAGAATTTTGTTACCTTGCTGCCGACGAACTGCTTCCCGTTATCGCATACGATTTCGGAGGGCATTCCGAACCGGCATATGACATGATCCCATAGGAAGTCTATCACCTCTTTCTCCCTAATTTTTTTGTAAGCCTGCGCTTCTACCCATTTGGAAAAATAGTCAGTAACAAAAAGAACGTATTGAGCTTTACCTGGAGCTCGAGGAAGTGGGCCCACTATGTCCATTCCCCATTTCATGAATGGCCACGGAGAAAGGACCGAATGTAGCATCTCTGCCGGCTGGTGAATGAATGGTGCATGTCTTTGGCATTTGCTGCATTTGCGCACGAATTCTCTCGCATCTCATTCCATATCTATCCAATAATACCCAGCTCGGATTATTTTTCGAACCAAGGCTTCCGAGCCCGAATGATTGCCGCATGATCCTTCGTGTACTTCCCTTAGTATGTATTCCGTGTCTCCGGGACCAAGGCATAAGGCTAGAGGTCCTCCAAAAGTCCTTCTGTATAGAGTCCCATCGTTGGTCAAGTAGAACCGGGCTGCCTTAATTCGAAGTGCCCTCGATTCTTTGGGATCTTGGGGAAGTTTGCCCGATTTCAGATAATCTACATACTTGTTTCTCCAATCCCATGTCAGGCTCGTAGAATTAACCTCGGCATGGCCTTTCTCGACTACTGACCTCATCAATTGCACTACTTTCTCTGAGTCGACCTCGTTACCATCGACTGTCGATCCCAGGTTTGCAAGAGCATCGGCCTCACTGTTTTGGTCTCGAGGGATATGTTGCAAGGTCCATTCTTTGAATTTGTGTAGAGTAACCTGTAGTTTGTCTACGTATCTTTGCATGCGGCCATCTCTAACCTCGAATGTTCTGTTTATTTGGTTGACCACGAGGAGAGAGTCACATTTGGCTTCAATCACCTCTGCGCCAAGGCTCTTTGCCAGTTCCAGACCTGCAATAATAGCCTCATACTCGGCTTCATTGTTAGTTAACTTTACCGTTTTGATAGATTGCCTAATGACATTTCCGGTGGGGGGTTTCAGTACGATCCCCAAACCTGACCCTTTTGAGTTTGAGGCCCCGTCTGTGAACAGAGTCCATACTCTGGAGAGAGTCCCCGGGTTTGCTAGAACTTCCTTCTCAACATGGTCCTCTGCTCGCAGGGACTTAACTAACATATCGTCAATATAAACCTCCATCATTTTCCCTAGTTGGTTTTCAAACATTTTATTAACTAGGCGCTGGTAAGTAGCACCGGCGTTCTTAAGTCCGAACAGCATTACGTTATAGCAATAGGTGCCGTACTTGGTGATGAAGGACGTTTTTTCCTGATCGTCCTTGTCCATCCGGATCTGGTTGTATCAGGAGTAGGCGTCGAGAAAACTTAACGCCTCGTGGCCGGCCGTGGCATCGATCATTCGATCGATGTTGGGCAATGGGAAAGAATCTTTGGGGCAAGCCTTGTTCAAATCCTTGTAATCTATGCACATCCTTGACTTATTTCCCTTTTTTGGTACTACCACTACGTTAGCTAGCCATTCGGGATATTTTACTTCCCGGATGGATCCTATATTTAGTAATTTAGTTACCTCTTCGTGGATGAAGGCCTGTTTGGCTTTGGACTAAGGTCTTCTTTTTTGCTTGACCGGCCAGAATTTTGGATCGACACTCAGCTTGTGTGTTGCGATCTCCGGGGGTATGCCTGTCATATCTAAATGGGACCAAGCAAAAGAATTTTCGTTGGTTGCAAGAAAAGAAAGTAATTTTCTCCTGAGTTCGGTATCTAGGCCCGAGCCCAGGTATACCTTACGATCGGGTGCGTCTGGCCGGATAGGGATCTGTTCCAGTTCTTCGATCGTTGATTTGGTCGCATCGGTTTCATCGGGGATCACAAAAGACCGGGGAACCCCGAAGTCGTCGTCGTCAACTTGATCCGGTCCGCCTTCCTCTGTTGAAGGCGGCTGTTGTGATTGCTATTTGGACTCTCGGTCAGGGCCGCTAGTTTTGTCGTTCCATCGATCGCAAACATCTCCCTTGCTGCATGTTGTTCCCCATAGACGGTGATGACTCCTCCCTCCGATGGGAACTTCAGCATCTAGTCTAAGGTGGATGGTACGGCCCTGATGTCATGTATCCATGGCCTACCGAGCAGGGCATTATATCTCATGTCGCCCTCTATCACACAAAACTTTGTCGCTTTGGTCGTCTCGGCAATATCAATCATTAAAGTTATTTCTCCTTTTGTCGTTTCTGCGGCCATGTTGAATCCGTTGAGTATTCTAACTTCGGAAACGATTTGACCGGTCAATCCTAGTTGTTCGACGACCCAAGACCGGATTATATTGGCCGAACTACCGGGGTCGACCAAAACACGCTTTATCCGGGTATCCCGTACCAGCATAGATATCACTAAAGCGTCATTGTAGGGTTGTACCAGGCCATCGATCTCTTCATTGCTAAAGCATAGAGTCCCCTCGGGTGCATAGTCTCGGGTTCATTTTTCCCGAGTGATTGAAATTTTTGTGCGCCTTAACATCGGGACTTGGGGCATATCCACCCCTCCGATTATCATGTTTATGGTATGCTTCGGTTCCTTCTGATCAACCGGTCTACCTTGATTTTCATAATGATTCTTAGCTCGATCACTAAGAAATTCCCGAAGGTGCCATTGTCAAGCAACCGGGCTACTTCTTCCCGTAGTTGTCTGCAATCTTCAGTTCTATGACCGTGTGTACCATGATATTTGCACACGAGGTTCGGATCTCTTTTAGATGGATCCGTTTGTAGAGGTCTGGGCCACCTAGTGTCTTTGATACGCCCAATTGCCGATACCAGAGTTGCTGAATCGACGTTGAAGTTGTATTCGGACAACCGGGGTGCATCTTGTCGATCACCTAATTTCTCGAAGTTAGTCTTCGGCAATGGTCTTCTATTTCTCTCATATTTATTTTCTTGTTTCGGGAACTTGGGTCCTCCCGAAGTAGCTCGCCGGTCTTCCGGATAAGGTCGGTGTCTGTCTCTATTTGACCTCGGTTCCCGAAGATTACCCCTTTGAGACCAGTCGAAATTCTTGATAGTATAAGAGGAACTTGAACCCGCTCCGACCTGATCGTCTTCTATTCTGATCTTTGACTGATACCGGTTATGAATATCCGCCCAGGTGATCGCTGGATACTCGATTAAGCTTTGTTTAAGCTGCCTTGAAGTCGCCGAACTGTGGGTGTTCAACCCTTGGGTAAAAGCCTGTACCGCCCAATCATCCGTGACCGGAGGCAGATCTATCCGCTCCATCTGGAACCGAGACACGAATTCCCTAAGTGTCTCATTGTCGAGTTGCCTCACTTTGAACAGATGCGATTTCCTCGTTTCTACTTTAATGGCTCCCGCATGAGCCTTTACAAATGTATCAGCCAACATAGCAAACGAATCGATAGAATTTGGTGGCAAATTATGGTACCATGTCATCGCCCCTTTAGATAGGGTTTCTCCGAACTTCTTCAATAAGACAGATTCGATCTCGTCGTCTTCGAGATCGTTTCCCTTTACTGCGCAAGTATACGCTGTCACGTGCTCGTTGGGGTCCGAAGTCCCGTTATATTTTGGGATGTCGGGTATTCGAAACTTCTTCAGGATCGGCTTCGGAGCAGCACTAGACGGGAACGGCTTCTGCACGAACTTTTTGGCATCTAGGCCTTTAAGAACTGGAGGAGCGCCCGGTATTTGGTCGACTCTTGAATTGTATGTTTCGACCTTCTTGTTGTTATCCTCAACTCGTTTGGTTAATTCTTCGAGCATTTTGATAATTCCGGAGTTAGCTTCCGAACCGCTCTCATTTTGTTGTGTTGAGGCCGGTTCACCTCGTACGGGTGCAGCATGTGGCGGGACACTATCCGTTCCTACCTGGTTCTGAACTCGATTTTGTAACTGTGCTATCGCTGCCTGTTGATTTTGCAGCATCTCAAAAATCGTTCTGAGGCTAATTACTTCCTCTCCATTTTCCTGCATTCCTGAACGATTTTCACCCCGAACGCTGTGTGAAGAGCCCGGCACCTGGTTGGCATCAAATGCAATTTGGGAATTGACTTCTACTGGACCTTTATGCTCGGGTATGACATCATCTCCAACTCGATTGCTGAGTTCATTGTTGTTTGGAAGTGATTGTGCCATGTTTAACCTGGTGACCTGAAAAACAGAAATTTCTGCAAAGAGCAAGCGTAAAATTGTGTTTAAAAAAAGATGTATCAAAGGTTTACTGATATCCTTAGCCCCCACGGTGGGCGCCAAACTGTTTACCCTAAAAATGGGATAACAATTGAATTTGTTCGCAGTGCTAAGGATCCGTAAACTAATCGATACTTTAATAACAATATGTTAAAATAATTGAAATATGGGAAGAGAATGATGTAACCGTCGATGATGACGAACAGAGTAAAAGAATGTGAACCTTTCTTGATAGTGTTAGTAATCGTATTTTGATAGCTAAAGAGAAGAGAGTTTTTATTGATCTCTTTCCGATCCTTACAACTATGAGCCCAAATCCCTTCTTATAGGCTACAACTATAACTGTAAACAAGGTAAATTACTGATTATAGGATAAATCCCCTAAAATCCGGGATAGAATCTCCCCAAATCACGCTGTAACGGTTGAGACGGTTGAGACAATCACTCCTGGCGAAATATCCGGTGATAGGCTAAATGTGTGGCTTGAGTCCGGTCTTCGGTCCTATGACATTTCCCAATCGGTCGCATCCTATTCCGGTTGTGTCCCATTCCGGTTATGTCGAATATCGGACCCATCTCTTTATCTACGAATCGGATATCCACGCCGTAACTCCTTCTAATTGGGTCAGCCCTGACCCGAACCCGTGTATAAATACTTTGCCCAATACAAATATATTTATAAATACTTTTTAAAAGATTGACCAAATATTAATTGCTGCTCAAAAGCACTTATCAAATTAACTAGTTTCTACATACGTGCGTTGCACGTAGTTACCGTGTCAATTATTAAAAAATTATGAAAAGACATAATTTGTCGTGCATAGGACATTGATAAAAAGTAAAATCAAATAACAAAATGAGATATAGACGTTGCTTTGGAAATTATATTAATGATTGAAAAGTGTTTCAAATCAAAATGTTATTTTTAAAGAGTCGGAATTAATAGTTAGGAAGTAACACAACTTAAATAGGCCTAAATGATGATTTTCGAACAACTCAATCGATTTCCGAAGATAAGTATCAATGCGTATACATTTAGCTCAGCAAGTACCTAATATCATCCTTAGGGAGCAATTTAATGAGTGAATAAAAGGAGAAAAAGGTCCTAAAGTTAGCATTAGCCAAGTAGCCAATAATAAGAAATTTTGATCCTCACCCTTGCAATCTCAGTTTATCAGCAATACAAATGAGAATATTAGTTAAATGTATCCAAGTTAAACAACAAATTTTCAATTATTGCCGTCATTTTCTTTTAAATAAGAATATTAGTTGACTTTTAAAAAACTAAACACCATAACCTTATCTAATATGAATTATCTATCTGGAAGAACAATTTCAAGTATAAAAATTGGTTGCTTAAGTTTATCTTTTTTTTCTTCCTATTGCTTCCTAATTAATTGCTATTATCTACTTTAAACATTGATAAAAAAAAAATACTTAAATGATTTGTTTAGGGTAATCTTGGTATTAACATGTATGATACGGATAACAATCATTCACTATCATTTAATAGCATCACTACAAGAAAATACATGTATGATACGAATGACAATCATCCACTATCATTTAATAGCATCATTATAAGAAAATAACACCAAATACTAAAGTAACCATTTTACCACATAATACATGTTATCCCACGAAAAATAAATTAAAGTCCATGCCAAATCCAATCCTAAGTATGTAATCCTTCTCCAACTAAACCACACAATCCACACGACTCTATATAACCAATTTTATTTCATTTTGCTTAAAAACATTTATTACAATAGTGGAGTGAGAGGGAAAGAGGTAAAGGATGCTACCAATGGATTTAAACCCATAAAATACGAAAATACTCACCAAGCTGGCAGAGACACTCAATCCAAACTAATGGTACTGATTAAAATATTTATGTACTTAAAAAGTATTTCTCAAATGTGATAATTTCTATCGTATATTATATGAATATTTAATTCCTTATTTTTTTTAAAAATAAATATAACTTTCAGTTGAATACGATCATATTGACTATGAATAGGATTGTAAGACACTTAACTTGTAGAAAGAATATAACCAAATTGTTATAAAGTCATAATATTAATTATTGAGTAAATCACTTAAATATTTTCGCTCCAATTATTTTGGACGTTATCGTTTCATATTCTAAATTTTCTGCAATAAATTTTCAAATACTTTTACGGAAATTTTATCAATATTTGAAATTAAATATAAAGATCGTTCAAAAAGATATATTTATGTATCCATAATCTTTAGATTGTTTAGTATTTGTCTCGTACTAAAAAAAAGTAGCTGAACTGTAGCTATTAATAATAATTATTTAATAGGAATTTGAGAGTCAAAACCTACATCAAAAGCACTAAATAATATAACTAATGAATTTAGAAATTAAAAATACTTCAGAGGATTTGAAACTCTAGAGTTGCGGACTCTGAAACTGAAATTGTTGTATAAACAAAAAAATAAGATAGTTATTTCAATGTACTATAGAATTAATCAATCTAATTAAGAATATTGGGGAAGAACTGTCAAAACATCCCACGCGAAAGATCTCACAATTATTTTCTCTCAATATTCTCCCTCGATCAATTATTTCACACATAACCTAAAAAGATTATAATGCATCCCTTATCAAAAATTATTATTATTATAATTATAATTATAATTATAATAATAATATGCGATTACGTAATTCAAAATCAAAAGGATACAATTATCATCTTCCAACGCAACATTAAGAATTTTATTAATTATCATTGTATTATTAACTTTAAGAACCACGATATTTGGGCATGGTACATCTCCTTCCTTAGACTTAGATCTTTTGCATATTTTATGCTAGACAATATATAACTCGGTGCATTCAATATAATTATCTAGAAATCCCTCTTTTAAAGGGACACTCTCATGCCCATAGATCAATTAGACAAAGCAAAGAAACGTTCAAGGTAAAAATAATAACCAATGATAATACAATTGTCAAATGCGCAAAAAAGAAAAAGATTTCTTCATTACCTTAGATGCTGATGTTTGTGCAATCAAGCCAAGAATTGTAGCAGACAATCTATCAATATATTTTGTATGACCTATTATGAATTTCTCGAATTTCTTTCAAGCATCTAAAACTTTTGCATCAAATTTATGAGAAGACAAGGTGAGAAATAAGTGAATTAAAAATTTAATCTCATGAGCACAGAACTAAAAAAAGCATCAACAATAAATAAATAAATAAAAACCAGTAAGAGTCAAATTCCAACTACTGAAGCTATAAATATAAAATAGAATATATATATATATATATATATATATATAGATAAGATGAAAATTGTGCAGTGGATTTGCTAGCTCAATGTTCCCATGTATCTCTTGCAGAAGCGCATAATATCAAGCAACAATTATGCAGATTAGGGGTGTCAACAAATATTTAAAAATCGAATAAATTGATTGACCGTGTCGTATCGAATCGATTTTTAGTTTCTTTTAATGAAACTGTCGGTTTTCGTATAAATCTATAATCGTATCGATAATTAGTGTAGATTTTTTATTTTATAAAAATAAACCAAAAAAATACCAAACTGTACCGAATAAATTTACATGTGAAAAATATATTTATATATTAAGTTTAAAAACAATAGAGTATTAAATTTTTCCTTGGGCTTTGAAATTATGAAAAACAGTTACAAGCCAATAAGTAATAAAACTCAAAATCCTAATTCCCAAATCTATTATGCTACTCACATTGAAACTAAATTTTCAGCACATTAGCAAGACACAAGGTATTGTAGCGACTATGATAAGCAAACTACAATGTACTGACTATATTTCCTTTCGTATGATTTAAATTTTTATTGTATTTGCTTAGTATCTTTTACACTACTATAGAATAGTTGATGGATCTATACTCTGATCATCTTTCATATTTTCTTAATTCATCGCCCTTTAAACTGTAAAAGTATCTAGAGTATTTTGCTAAAATCCTATAATAGCACGTATGTTATTGCAATCTACTTCTACTAATGATTTTTACATAACATTTTAAAAAATACTGAACCGTACCGATATCGAAGAGAAACCGACATGATTGGAATGGTTTCGAAAAGTCTAATTTTGATTATACATGATAGAATAACCAAAAAATTAATATGGTACAAATCTTATAAAATAACCGGCCGAACCGTACCATTGACACCCCTAATGCAGATCACATGTAAATCCACGATTAATTTCTATTAAATTTGAGACTCTATAAGCAAAAGGTTTTTACTGATAGAGGTTAGCGTCCGGGTTTAATTAGAATCAGTCACAAATTAAGTATGGTAACCGTGTCTTGTGGTGAAGATTCTAAAGTCCAAGTATGAGACAAATTCTTAATTTTTCCCTTTTATCCAATATGAAATTTTATATTAATTTTACCCTTTTAGTATAAATTATTCGTGCTTTTATAATAACTAGTTTTTGAACACGTGCGTCCATATCAATTAGTATAACAGTAGGTTGGTGTAATTGATATAATTTTCTTCGTTATTTGGAAATATTTTTTTGAAAGTGGAAGAAGATCACAAATTTAGCAGCAGCCATCCAGAGTATAAATTTTTCCCCTATATTATTTGTAACTTTTTGGATAAATTTTAATATCCTTCTTTGTAATAAAATGTCAAGTTTTTTCGCAAAAGTAATCTGAATGTTCTGCTTTCGGGTATTTTCATTTTAGACACTGTATTGAGTCGGATACATTTATATGAAATCGGGTCGGTTACAACCAAGTGCAAGCGGGTCAGACACAACCTAAGGAAATCGGAACGGAGACAGTATGAGGCCGAACTTTTCCGGCCAGGGATCGAGGAGTCGGGTACGACAGTCGGAGCAGCCGGGACAAGACGATCGATATAACTGATCGAGGAATACTAAGAGATTAAGGACCGGCCTCGAACCGCAAATCTCGCCACTCACCGGATATTTCGCCAACAGTTAATTATCTCAACCGTCATCACCGTTATGCCACGATTTGAGGGGATTCTATCGCGAATTTTAAGGGATTTATCTTGTAATTAGTTAATTACCTTACTTAGAACTCTTGTTTGGGCCTATAAGAGGCATATTTGGTCCACCATTGTAAGGCATCAGATTCTCTCAACTTAACCATTATTTTTCTGGCTGTTTGATACCATTTTTACTGTTCATACGAGGATTCTATCATTTTCTTATTGTCCATCTCAATACACGGTTTTGTTATCTTTCTTCTTATATTTCAATTGCTTTTACCATATTGTTATTGATTATCAAATTAGTTTACGTATCTTTAGCACTACGAACAAATTCAATTGTTATCCGGTTTTAAGGAAAAACAGTTTGGCGCCCACCGTGGGGCCAAGGATATTAGTGAACTTTTGATACATTCCTTTTCAAACACAACTTTACACTTGCTCTTTGCAGAAATTTCTATCTTTCAAGTCATAGATTAAGCATGGCACATTCACTCCCAACCAACAACGAAATCAACAACCAAGTTGAAAACAATGCTATACCCGAGCATGAAGCTCCAGTTGATGTCAATTCCCAAATGGCATTTGACACCGATCAGACACCGGGTGAAAACCATTCGTCACACAGCGTCCAAGGTGAAAACCGTTCGGGAATTCAGCAGAGCGGGGAAGACGCGATCAGCCTCAAGATGGCATTCGACATGCTGCAAGCCCAGCAAGCAGCAATAGCACAACTGCAAAGCCGCGCTCAGGACCCGGTTAGAACAGAAAACATTCCCCCACTGGCGACGCCCGAACAACTTGAACCGGTCTCTACACAACCGAATGAGGGTAGTACGGAAGCCAACTCCGGAATTCTTAAGACGCTGGAAGAACTAACCAAACGGGTCGAGACGGGGGAGAAAAAAATTGAAGCCAACAACAAAAAGGTCGAGACCTATAACTCGAGAGTGGATCAGATACCGGGAGCGCCCCCAGTTTTGAAAGGCTTAGACGCCAAAAAGTTCGTGCAGAAGCCATTCCCGTCCAGTGCCGCTCCGAAGCCGATCCCGAAGAAATTCCGGATGTCCGAAATTCCAAAATACAGCGGGACCTCGGACCCTAATGAGCACGTGATAGCTTGCACTTGTGCAATAAAGGGGAATGATCTCGAAGATGACGAGATCGAGTCTGTTCTCCTGAAGAAATTTGGGGAAACTCTATCCAAAGGAGCGATGACGTGGTATCACAATTTGCCACCGAACTCCATTGACTCCTTCGCTATGTTAGCCGATACGTTCGTAAAGGCCCATGCAGGGGCCATCAAGGTCGAGACAAGAAATTCTGATTTATTCAAAGTCAGACAGCATGACAACGAAACACCTAGGGAATTCGTATCCCGGTTCCAGATGGAGCGGATGGATCTACCTCCGGTTACGGATTATTGGGCAGTGCAAGCTTTCACTTAGGGGCTGAATACCGGCAGCTCTGCAGCATCGAGATAGCTCAAACAAAGCTTGATCGAATATCCGGCTGTCACCTGGGCGGATATTCATAACCGATACCAGTCCAAAATCAGGATAGAAGACGACCAGGTTGGAGCTGCTTCGGGTTCTTCTTACACGATCAAAACTTTAGATCGGTCTCGAAGGGATAATTTTCGTGAATCAAGGACGAACAGGGATAGGCACCGACCGTACCCGGAAGACCGACGAGCTATATCGAGGGGACCCAAAGTCCCGAGACAAGAAAATAAATATGAAGTAAATCAAAGAAATAGAAGGCCGTTGCCAAAAGGTAACTTCGACAAACTCGGAGATCGACAGGAAGCGCCCCGGTTGTCTGAGTATAACTATGTCGATTCAGCGACTCTGGTATCAGCGATCGGCCGCATCAAAGATACCAGGTGGCCTAGACCTTTGCAAACAGATCCCTCCAAAAGGGATCCGAACCTTGTGTGTAAATATCATGGCACTCACGGCCATAGGACTGAAGATTGCAGACAACTGAGAGAAGAGGTAGCCCGGTTACTCGACAATGGGCACCTTCGAGAATTTCTCAGTGACCGAGCAAAGAACCATTATGAAAACAGGGATAGACCAACCGACTAGAAGGAGCAGAAACACACCATCAACATGATAATTGGAGGAACGGATGCACCTCTAGTACCGGTACTAAAACGTACTAAAATTTTGATCACTCGAGAGAAAAGATCTAGGGATTATGCGCCCGAGGGGGCTCTTTACTTCAGTATAGGGAAATTGATGGCCTCTCGCAGCCTCATAACGATGCATTGGTAATTTCGATGTTAGTGCATGATACCAGAATAAAACGCGTTCTGGTCGATCCCGGAAGCTCAGCCAATATAATCCGGTCTTGGGTCGTCGAACAGCTGGGATTGACCGATCAGATCATCTCGGAGGTCCGAATACTCAACGGGTTTAATATGGCTTCAGAAACAACAAAAGGGGAGATAACTTTGATGATAAACATAGCCGGAACGACCAAAGCAACAAAGTTTTGTGTAATCGAAGGCGACATGAGGTACAACGCCCTGCTTGGCAGACCATGGATACATGACATCAGGGCAGTGCCATCTACCTTACACCAGATGTTGAAATTCCCATCGGACGAAGGAATCATCACCGTTTATGGTGAGCAACATGCAGCAAGGGAAATGTTCGCGATAGAGGAAACAATGTCGAAGCTTGCTAACCCCAAACAAGAGACTAAATAGCAACCATAAAGGCCGCCTTCGACAGAGGAAGGCGGACGGGATCAACTCGATGATGATAGTTTTGGGATCCCCCGGTCTTTTGTAATCCCCGACGAGGCCGATGCCACCAAATCGACGGTCAAGGAGTCGGAAAAAATTCCAATCCGACCGAATGCGCCCGACAGAAAGGTAGGGCTCGGGCTTGAACTTCGAGCGCAGGAGTAAATTACTCTCTTTTCTTTCAACTAATGAAAATTCTTTCGCCTGGTCCCATTTGGATATGACAGGCATACCACCGGAGATTGCGACACATAAGCTGAGTGTCGACCCAAAGTTTCGACCGGTCAAGCAGAAAAGGAGGCCTCAATCTGAAGCCAAACAGGCCTTCATTCAGGAAGAGGTAACAAAACTGCTAAATATAGGGTGCATCCGGGAAGTAAAATATCCCGAATGGTTAGCTAACGTAGTGGTAGTACCAAAAAAGGGAAACAAGCTTAGAATGTGTATAGACTATAAGGATTTAAATAGAGCCTGCCCTAAAGACTCTTTCCCACTGCCCAACATCGATCGAATGATCGATGTCACGGCCGGCCACGAGACGCTAAGCTTTCTCGACGCCTATTCTGGGTACAACCAGATTCGAATGGACAAGGACGATCAGGAAAAAACGTCCTTCATCACCAAATATGGCACTTATTGCTATAATGTGATGCCATTCGGGCTTAAGAACGCCGGAGCTACTTATCAGCGCCTGGTAAATAAAATGTTCGAAAGCCAACTAGGGAAAACCATGGAGGTTTATATTGACGATATGTTGGTTAAGTCCCTGCGAGCAGAGGACCATCTTGGTCATTTACAGGAAACCTTCAACATTTTGAAGAAATACAACATGAAGCTGAACCCGGAGAAATGCGCGTTCGGAGTAGGGTCCGGGAAATTTCTCGGATTCATGGTCTCTAACAGAGGGATAGAGATCAACCCGGACAAGATCAAGGCTATCGAAGACATAAAAGTCGTTGACAGTGTCAAGGCCGTTCAAAAACTCACCGGCCGGATCGCTGCTTTGGGTCGCTTCATATCTCGGTCGTCGGACAGAAGCCATCAGTTCTTCAACTTGCTGAAGAAGAAAAATGAATTTTCATGGGGACCGGAATGCCAACACGCTTTGGAAGAACTCAAAAGGTACCTCTCTAGCCCACCTCTGTTACATACGCCGAAGTTAGGCGAACTACTATACCTATATCTCGCCGTATCAGAAATTACGGTGAGCGGGGTCTTGGTTCGGGAAGAACAGGGTACCCAGTTCCCCATATATTACGTTAGTAGAAAATTAGGGGAGGCAGAAACGAGGTACCCGCACTTAGAAAAGTTAGCACTAGCCCTATTAAGTGCCTCCAGAAAACTAAAACCATATTTCCAAAGTCACCCGATATGTGTAGTGACTACTTACCCACTTAGGAATGTCATGCATAAGCCCGAGCTATCAGGCCAGTTGGCCAAATGGGCCATCGAGATCAGCGAGTACGATATCCAATATCGACCTCGAACCTCGATAAAATCCCAAGTCTTAGCCGACTTTATCGCCGACTTCACGCCGTCTCTTATTCCCCAAGTCGAAAAGGAACTCTTGACTGAATCGGGGACTCCTTCGGGAGTGTGGACTCTGTTCACAGACGGGGCCTCGAACTCGAAGGGGTCAGGTTTAGGCATCGTATTGAAGCCTCCAACCGGGAATACAATTAGACAATCTATCAAAACTGTAAAGTTGACTAACAATGAAGCCGAGTATGAGGCTATGATTGCAGGCTTAGAATTAGCAAAGGATCTTGGGGCGGAGATAATTGAAGCCAAGTGCGACTCCCTCCTCGTGGTCAACCAAATAAACAAAACGTTCGAGGTTAGAGAAGGCCGTATGCAAAGATATGTGGACAAGCTTCAAGTTACTCTGCACGGGTTCAAAGAATGGACTTTACAACACATCCCTCGAGAACAGAATAGCNCAGCGCCTGGTAAATAAAATGTTCGAAAGCCAACTAGGGAAAACTATGGAGGTTTATATTGATGATATGTTGGTTAAGTCCCTGCGAGCAGAGGACCATCTTAGTCATTTACAAGAAACCTTCAACATTTTGAAGAAATACAACATGAAGCTGAACCCGGAGAAATGCGCGTTCGGAGTAGGGTCCGGGAAATTTCTCGGATTCATGGTCTCTAACAGAGGGATAGAAATCAACCCGGATAAGATCAAGGCTATCGAGGACATAAAAGTCGTTGATAGTGTCAAGGCCGTACAAAAACTTACCGGCTGAATCGCTGCTTTGGGTCGCTTCATATCTCGATCATCGGACAGAAGCCATCAGTTTTTCAACTTGCTGAAGAAGAAAAATGAATTTTCATGGGGACCGGAATGCCAACACGCCTTAGAGGAACTCAAAAGGTATCTCTCTAGCCCACCTCTGTTACACACGCCGAAGTTAGGCGAATTACTATACCTATATCTCGCTGTATTCGAAATTGCAGTGAGCGGAGTCTTGGTTCGGGAAGAACAGGGTACCCAGTTCCCCATATATTATGTTAGTAGAACTTTAGGGGAGGCAGAAACAAGGTACCCACACTTAGAAAAGTTAGCACTAACCCTATTAAGTGCCTCCAGAAAACTAAAGCCATATTTCCAAAGTCACCCGATTTGTGTAGCAACCACTTACCCCCTTAGGAATGTTATGCATAAGCCCGAGCTATCGGGCCGGTTGGCCAAATGGGCCATCGAGATCAGCGAGTACGATATCCGATATCGACCTCGGACCTCGATAAAATCCCAAGTTTTGGCCGATTTTATCGCCGACTTCACGCCGTCTCTTATTCCCCAAGTCGAAAGGGAACTCTTGACTAAATCGGGGACTCCCTCGGGAGTGTGGACTTTGTTCACAGACGGGGCCTTGAATTCGAAGGGGTCAGGTCTAGGTATCGTACTGAAGCCTCCGACCGGGAATACAATTAGGCAATCTATCTGAACTGTGAAATTGACTAATAATGAAGCCGAGTATGAGGCTATGATTGCAGGTTTAGAATTAGCAAAGAATCTTGGAGCGGAGATAATTGAAGCCTAGTGCGATTCCCTCCTCGTGGTTAACCAAATAAACAAAACGTTCGAGGTAAGAGAAGGCCACATGCAAAGATATGTGGACAAACTTCAAGTTACTCTACACGGGTTCAAAGAATGGACCTTACAACACATTCCTCGAGACCAGAATAGCGAGGCCGATGCTCTCGCGAACTTGGGATCAACGGTCGATGACGAGGAGGTAGACTCCGAGAAAGTAGTGCAGTTGATGAGATCGGTGGTCGAGGAAGGTCACACCGAGGTCAACTCTACAAGCCTAACATGGGATTGGAGGAACAAATATATAGACTACCTCAGAACGGGCAAAGTCCCACAAGACCCCAAAGAATCGAGGGCATTACGCACGAAGGCAGCCCGGTTCTGCTTAACCAGTGATGGGACCCTTTATAGAAGAACTTTTGGAGGACCTTTAGCCATATGCCTTGGTCCCGGAGACACAGAATACATCCTAAGAGAGGTGCACGTTCCTCAGTAATATCATCATGACTCTCGAAGTCATGTGCGGTAGCAATACCAAACCAAATACGACGAGTAGTGGGGTCCTGAGCTAAGCCTTGGCTAAACCTTGGAAATCATAATGCCATAATGCTTTTCAAATCCTCCTAGCCATTATCCTACTGCAATAATTCTTGCTAAGAAGAATGCCCATGTTGTGGCAATTACGGATGACTTGACAATTCCAATTAGAATCGACCAATCGAATCCGGTATATTTTCCACGTTCATAGGAGTGCGTTTATGTTTCTGCTTTACGAATATGATTTTTTTGGGCATTTCTAATAATATCTATCCTTGTTCCTATTTTGGCATTTTTTATTTCCGGAGTGTTAGCCCCGATTAGCGAAGGGCCGGAGAAACTTTCTACTTATGAGTCGGGTATAGAACCAATGGGCGATGCTTGGTTACAATTTCGAATCCGTTATTATATGTTTGCTCTAGTTTTTGTTGTTTTTGATGTTGAAACGGTTTTTTTTTATCCATGGGCAATGAGTTTCGACGTATTGGGTGTATCCGTATTTATAGAAGCTTTCATTTTCGTGCTTATCTTAATTATTGGTTTAGTTTATGCATGGCGAAAGGGGGCACTGGAATGGTCTTAGCTCCTGAATATTCAGACAATAAAAAGAAAAACGGTCATGCGGCAATCATTCGGGCTCAGAATCGTTAGTTCGAAAAGTAATCCGGGCCGGCTACTACTGGGTCTACATGGAAAAAGACGCAAAAGAGTTCGTGCGCAAATGCGGCAAATGCCAAAGATACGCGCCGATCATCCATCAGCCGGCCGAAACATTGCACTCGGTTCTGTCGCCGTGGCCATTCATGAAATGGGGAATGGACATAGTAGGCCCGCTCCCTCGAGCTCCAGGTAAGGCTCAATTTATCCTTTTTGTAACTGACTATTTCTCTAAGTGGATAGAAGCGCAGGCTTATGAGAAAGTTAGAGAGAAAGAAGTGATAGATTTCCTTTGGGATCATGTCATCTGCCGATTTGGGATGCCCTCCGAGATCGTATGCGACAACGGAAAGCAGTTCGTCAGCAGCAAAATAACCAAGTTCTTCGAAGATAACAAAATCAAAAGGATATTATCTACTCCTTACCATCCCAGCGGCAACGGTCAGGCGGAATCGACCAACAAGACCATACTTCAAAATTTGAAAAAAAGACTGGTCGATGCCAAAGGAAGATGGAGAGAAATGTTGCCCGAAATCTTGTGGGCATACCGGACAACTGAAAAAACGAGTACCGGAGCCACGCCTTTCTCTTTAGTCTATGGAGCTGAAGCCTTGATTCCAGTCGAAGTAGGCGAACCGAGTGTCCGTTTTCAATATGAAACCGAGAATTCCAACCAAGAGGCTATGAACACTAGCTTAGAGCTCTTGGATGAGAGAAGGGAGGCTGCCTTAATACGAATGGCGACCCAAAAGCAGAGGATCGAAAGGTACTACAACCGGAGAACCCGACTTCGACACTTCAACACAGGGGACTTGGTACTCAAAAGGGTCACCCTCAATACTCGAGAC
>MCJB01000753.1:0-17670 GCA_002018475.1 Nicotiana obtusifolia | reverse complement strand
TCCACTGCGCAATCAAGGATAACAAAGTCGGCTGGAATCTAAAATTTTCCAACCTTGACAATCACATCATCCACAATACCCACTGGTCTCTTGATAGATCGATCAGCTATCTGCAATCTCATGCTAGTCGGCCTTGGCATTCCTAGCCCGGCTTGTTTGTAAATGGCTAAAGGCATTAGATTTATACTGGCTCCATTGTCACACAAGGCCTTAGCAAAATCGCGTACTCCAATAGTACACGGAATAGTGAAAGCTCCTGGATCCTCCTTCTTCTGGATCGGGTTTGGTTCTATGATAGAGCTTACTCTGTGAGTTACGTTGACCACTTCATTCCTGGTGGTTCTCTTTTTAGTGATCAAGTCCTTCAAGTATTTGGCAAATCCAGGCATTTCTTGGAAAGCTTCCAAGAAAGGTATATTGACTGATAGTTGCTTGAGAATGTCATAGAATTTCTCAAATTTGCTATCGTCAACTCTCCTTGTAATTCTCTGCGGAAATGGTGGAGGGGGTCTAGGAATCGGTGGAAGAACGATTGGTGTTTCTTTTGCCTTATCCTTTACCTCTTCCTGAATATCCTCTGTGTTCACAACAATTTTTGGATTTTTACCTACCTCAGCAACATTACTTCTTTCAGCAACCATTGCTCTTCCAATCTCCGTCTGAAACTCTTCAGCAGCATCTTTACCCTGTAATGTCTTACCACTCCTCGTCGTGACAGCCATGATATGAGCAGTTGGACCACTTCCACTTCCTTTAGGATTTGCAATCGTATCGCGAGGAAGCGTCCCTTTTTGCAGTGGATATTGCTCACGAGAGAGATCCCTAATTTGCAATTCCAACTTTTGGATAGCTGCAGTGTGGGAGCCAACCAATTCAGTCATGTTATTCATTGAGGTGTCTGACTTCTCTTGGTTTTGTATTATCCTCTCGAGCATACTTTCCAATTTAGATTTGCTAGATGATCCCTGATTTGAATAATGCCCTTTCGGAGGAACATAAGGATTGGAACTCCGATTTGGAAAATGGTTACTGTTGTTCCAATTACCTTGATTAGGTCCATTTGGATCACTTCTCCATTGTTGGGGACCTTTCCCTTGCGGGTTTGGTCTCCAATGATTTTGTGCTGCTTGACCCTGGTAGGGCTGTCTTTGATAACCACCATGAGTATTGTTGACAAAATTTGCCTCTTCATATTCTTCACTGTGTGTTGGCATCACATCTTCTACTACATTAATTTTTTTTTTCTGATTTTTAGTGAATAACTTTGTCAAGACATTGACATTAGTAGCAAGTTCAGCAATCACTTGGTCCCTTTCTTGGTTTTCTTTGATCAAGTTGTTCATCGATGGAGACCCAATTGTGATGCCACCAGTAGTATCCTCAGAATGCCAATCATGATTATGTTTGGCCATCTTGTCCAAAATCTGCGTGACTCGAGCAAAGGTTTTATCCATGAACGACCCAGCAGCAGCATTCTTTGCTATCGATTGGTTCATAGGGTCCAAACCCATGTAGAACTTTTCCAGCAAAATGGAGTCTGGAAAACCGTGGTTTGGCGACCTCACCAAATACAATTTGAACCTCTCCCATGCTTCGTGCAGCTGTTCACCCAGTAGTTGTTTGAAGAAAAATATCTTGTCCCGGAGTTCAGATTTCTTGCTCTGTAGAAACCACTTTGACAAGAATTCCCGAACTAGCTCAGGCCATGAACGGATGGAATTTGGAGGAAGGTTTTGCAGCCATCTCCTCGCATCTCCAGCCAACAAATACTTAAAGCATCTGAGCCTTAATGCATCGTCAGAGACATTGTTTTGTTTGTGCGTCGCACAAACACCCAAAAAGTTCCTGAGGTGCTACGTCGGATCGTCATCAGTAGAATTTCTGAAGTATCCTTCAGCTTTCAGCATCAATATCAACCCATGTTCTACTTTGAAAGTAGCAGCACCTATGGCTGGTGGTACGATAGCATTAGTATCTTCAATATACTCTTCGATGTCGGCAAACGGATTCTCTTCCTGCTCCCCCACCAATTCATCTATAGGCTCCGCCATATCTTCCTTTCTACAACCACCAAAGCAAACAACGTGCAATCAAAATTAGACTTATAGTAAAGTACACAATAATCAGAAATTTCAAAACCGTATTCCCCGGCAACGGCGCCAAAATTTGATCCGCTCGAATTACACCTTTACAACAGTGTAAGCGATCGATGTCAAATATAGTAACCCAACTAGGTTGGGGTCGAAACCCACAGGGAATAGGCGTGAAACAAATATCTGATTAAAGCAATACTATACTTAGTCGTAATTCGATCAAGTAACCAAATATAGTAAATTGATGTTGAGTACTTAAAGAAAGTTAAACTAATAATTTCATCTTGAAAAGAATAGTTGAATAAAGATATGAAGTCGAGATACTAAGGTTGTGCTCCCCCTAATGTAGTAGAATGTATTGATATTGATATTGACATCCGTGCTTGATATGCAATCGGTTCTTATTATAGTGTTATCCGATATTTTTCAATATTTAGATAACGTATCCTCTTATGATCCTCCCGAATACATTAGAGTCAAAATTAAGAATACCCAATCATTTGCCGACTTAAAATCCTCTTATTCCTAAGTGATTTTGTTAAACAAGGGCTAAAGCCTTGAATTGTCGTTATTTATTTCTACCAAACTCTATCTCCCTTTTCCAAGGTACAATAGCGTAAGTTGGCACTCGTTAATGTTTGCAACCACTAACGATTTAATTAAGAACGAGAAATAAATAAGTATCAAGATTCTTTCGAAATTGGAACCAATATCAATTGTTCAATAACATTCCACCCATCTAGGGTTCACAACCTCAGTAGTAGAATTTAGTTACACATATTGAAAACTAAAGAACAAATAAGAATAGTTGAATTCATCTTACAACAATATTGATTTTTCAGTTTTGATCACCCAAAAATCTCTCCCAATTTGAAAATAACCAAAAGCACTATTTTGCACTTTGAATTCTGATCAGTCCCCCTTTACACAACCCTAGAGATGCTATTTATATAGGCCTAAAAACCGAGGCAAACTGAAATAACGTCTGACCTAATTTTCCATCTGCGATCGCATTCCTGTCGCAGAACAGGAATGCGGTCCGCATAATCTTCATCCTGTGTCGCAGACTTCACCAGAACTTCTCCTCCCTGTCGCATTTAAGAATGTGGTCCGCAGAATGATTCTGCGATCGCAGAATGCGATCACGATTCCCCTCTATTTTTCACCTCAAACTCTATCCGTGTCTGCGATGAAAATGCGATTAGCATTTCCATTCCGCGGTCGCATTTTTGACAGCATCCTTACTTTAACTTTGGCTTGAAGTTCTGTCCACCTTTGCGATTTAAGTTCTAATTCTGCGACTCGCATATCCACTTTGCGGTCGCAGAATTGCTCCTGCTGTGTTGTTGATCTCTTTTCTTGCCTTTGGACGGATTTTGCACTACTTTTCACACTTTTGGGTCTCTTTCATCCATATACTGAAATTACACTAAAACTAAGTAAATATCATGATAATTAATAAGCGAAACAAGCAATTTTCAAACAAATAGTATCAATATGTGCCAAAATTTCCCGGCACATGAATGCGCATGTGCGGATAGACAACCGCGAAAGCGGGAGGTCAGGACATTAGTGAATCTCACTGGTGTGAGAAGTGGTCCGCAAATGCAGTATTGCAGGTGCGAGTATTTTCATCGCAGATACGATTTAAATGGCAGACTTCGTAAATTAGGGGGTTTGAGTGTTTTTCTAATTTTTGGACTTTTGGAACTCAGTTTATGGCTGTTTTTGGAGTGATTTTCACCATAATTGAGGAGGTAAGTGAAGTTTAATCACTTTTGATGTGAATATTAATTACCCATTGATTATTACACATAGTCTATGTGAATTTGAAGTAAAATTTGGGGATTTTAGATCATGTTGTGGGAGAGTGAGACTTGGTGTTTTGAGGGATGATTTGTGGATGGAATTGGATGAAATTAGTATGGTTGGACTCATTATTGAATGGGTGTTCAGAATTTGTGAATTTTGCCAAGTTCCGGCGTGCGATCCCGGGGTTGACTTTGCATATTTGATTCAATACTTAAGCTTTATCATTTGGAATTGTTTCCTATGGCTATTATTGATGGTATTAAGTTATTTTGGCTAGATTCGAGTCGTGCGGAGTTGTAATGGCACGGGGAGGGCTTATTAGTGGATTGAATTGGTTGTTTAAGGTAATAATCTTGTCTAACTTTGTGTTGGAGAACTACCCCTTAGAATTTGGGTTGTTTGTACTATATGAATTATGTGGATGATGTGTACATGAGGTGATAATTGTGCACACGGGCTTTAATATGGTACTTGATTGCTTTAGACTCTTAGGTTATTTATAAGCACTTGATTGAAATTATTATTATTTGTTCTATCTTTCGTTGGTAATTTTATTCTCACATGCTTTAATTGGAATTGTCATTACATATTCTAGTTTCCATCATCAAGTTACTCTTATGTGAATTTAATTGTAGTTGTTATATGCCATTCCTTCCATTGTTGCGCTAAGCTCGTGCATTTAGACTTAGTTGCTATATCCTTCATTGTTAAGCTTATGTCATGTATTTGAATTGGAAGTTGACATTTCGTGGAACAATCTTAGTTGTTGAGTCATTAAAGTTGTATTTGGAAAAGCTATTAAACAATGAGGTTGAAGTTGTTAATGGTTGAGATATCTTTCCTTGTTGAGTTGTATCTCATTCCGTTGATGCTATTGAGTATTTGTACACATTGTGGTTGAGCCTTGGGCTATATGTTGTGGTGACATCGGTAAGGTTGATTTTGGCATCGGTGTGGTATATGGGAACGTGTGGTGCGAGTTGATTATTGCATTGTGATATGATGCGCATGCGGCGGTATAAGGATAGGGGTTGATATGCATGCGGCGAGATAAGGTGGGATTTATACGCGTGTTGCTAGCAAGGGAATTACTTGAAGCGACGCGATGAGATAAAGGAGCTACACGTGTAGCTATTTCGGGAAAAATATTTTCAAAAATACAAACGCAAGGCTCACGCGGCGATATAAAGAAGATTGTGATTGTAAATTGTAAAATGTGTAAATTCTAAAAAGGCTTGTTGGGTGATCGGTTTTTAATATTCCTTCACTTGTTTTACTTGTATTTGATTGTATTCGATTACTTGTTTTTCTTATCATATGCTCATTCTTGTTGTCCTTATTACTGTAATATCCATTATTAGCCTTACATTATTGTACTTCTTTGTTGTCATTTATTTCCTTGTCTTCCGTTATTAGATTATATTATATTTTGTTCAATTTTTATTTTTCCTAGTAGACTTGACTCGGCCTCGTCACTACTCTACCGAGGTTACGCTTCATACTTACTGGGTGCCATTGTGGTGTACTCTTACTACGCTTTTGCACATTTTTGTGCAGATCCAGGTACTTCAGCTCATGTCGGAAGCCAGTGATTGGACTAGCTATTCCCGAGACTTCAAGGTATACGTGCTTGATGGCCCCAGGCCTCAGAGTCACCTTCTACCACTATCTTTTCTACTGTTTATTTTCGCATCAAACAATGTTGTATTTTGAGATTTCAATTGTACTTCTTAGAGCTTATGACCCAGTTCCACCAGGTTTTGAGAAATATTGTGATTGTTATTCTATATTGAAGTATTCATGAGACTTATTATCTTTATTTAATATTCTTAGTCGTTATTTCTGTCAGATTCTCTTTTATATTTGGCTTACTTAGTCTTAGAGACTAGGTGCCATAACGACTACCTCAAGTGGGATTTTGGGGTTGTGACAAGTTGGTATCAGAGCTCTAGGTTCATAGGTGTTACAAGTCATAAGCAAGTTTAGTAGAGTTTTGCCGATCGGTACGAAGGCGTCTGTACATATCATCAAGAGGATACATAACTATTAGAAAAATTCCACTTCTTTGATTCCTTATCGTGTGAATTGTTGATTTCGAAATCTGAGCCTTTGTCTTTCTATTCTCTCACAGATGGTGAAGACACGCACTACTGAATGAAATGATTAGACACTTATGTCCCCTGCTAGAGCTGTGTGAGGCCAGTGTAGAGGCCGGGGAGGCCCAAGTGTTGCAGCCAGAGCAGCTGGCCGAGCAGCGACTGAACAACCACCAGTAGCTCCGGTAGGGAGACAGGCACCCGAGGCGCCTGTTGTTACCCCTGGACTTTAGGAGACCCTAGCACAATTTCTGAGCATGTTTGGTAATTTAGCTAAGGAGGGATTGATCCCCCTTGCACCAGCTACGTCTCAGGCTAGGAGAGGAGCTCAGACTCCCACGGACCGTGCCCCAGAGTAGCGGGTCCACATTGACCAAGTCTTGTGTGTCATGCGAGCATAGCCCATTATCCCAAGCCTGAGGTTAGGCTGGAGGCATCTAAGGAGGAGCTGAGGAGACTTAAGAGGTTCAAGAAGTATGATCCTCCTACATTCAATGGCACACTTACTGAGTATGCACAGGCTTTTCTAGAGAAGTTCCACCGTTCTCCTCACCATGGGTATTGTGTAGGTGAGCGTAGTTAATTTTACTACATTTCAGCTGTCAGGAGCAGCGTACAGGTGGTGGTAGGCTTATGAGGACGGTACGCTACCTGATGCAGCCCCATTCACTTGGGCTTAGTTTTTAGAGATGTTTTTGAGAGAGTTTGTTCCCTAGGCCCTTCAGGATGCATGGCGCACAAAGTTTGAGAAGTTGCGCTAGGGGAATATGTCAGTGTCAGAGTATGCCATCAGATTCAGTGAGTTGTCCCAACATGCACCTGCCTTGGTTTCTACAGTCAAAATCTTCTAATTCGCTCTTTTGATCTATACCCAACCAAACTATGTCCGAATGACTTGAAATTTTGCACACCAGTCCTATCTCACATATAAAAGCTACAGCAACTTTCGAAATTCCATTCCGACCCTCGGATCAAAATTTCGCCTATCAACCAGAAATTGCCAAAATTCTAACTTCACCAATCCAAGCCTAATTCTACCCGGAACTTCCAAAAACAAATTTCGATCACACTCCTAAGTCATAAATCATCTCCCGAAACTAATCGAATTGTCGAAATTCATATCCGAGCCCTCTAACTCATAAGTAAACATCTGTTTGACTTTTACAACTTGAACCTTCTTGAAAGAGACTAAGTGTCTCATTTCTTACCAAATCTATTCCGAACGCAAACCACTCAACGTGATTACATAGAACATAGAAAACAAAACATAATGAGACAGAAAATGGGGAAGACGGAGCAGTAACCCACGAGACGACTGGCCGGGTCATCACAGAATCGTGATGGCACCTAGTCTCTGCTGCTAGTGTAAGACTAACACTTACCGAATTAATAACCGATTTTAGCCAATTAACTATTAAGCATGAAACAGAAATTTATATAATAAACCAACAATCCAAGAATAAATACATAACATCCCAAAAATGGTAGTACAAGCCATAAGCTCTACTGAGTTTACGAAAAGTTCTCTAAGTACAACTGTTCCAAAATAGAAATAAATAGTACAAATTAAAATTTCAAAAGTGACTACGAGGCATGCGAACGCGACGACAGGTATACCTTGAAGCCTCCACAGCAATACTTGATTTGCTATCTAATGACCAACGTGCTCCCAAGTTCCTGGATCTTCACAATGACGTGCAGAAAGTGTAGCATGAGTACAGCACAGGGTACCCAGTAAGTAACAAGACTAACCTCGGTGGAATAGTGACGAGGGACTGTCAAGCCACCTACTAGACATAGTAACCTGTACAAGTATGAATTTTGATACTAACAGGGAACAGATAAAGCTAAACATGGTAAGAATGATGCTACAATACTTGGAATAAGAACTAGAAGCAACAATTAGCAACAAGGAACAAATAGGTAATAACGTCGTAGAGTAAGCTGAATACACTTAAAATCCAGCGAAACCAAGTATGGAAAAACACAGGCAACAGCCCAATAAGCAAATGTTTTTAGACAAGATTTATACAAGAATTTTTTCCGAGGTGCTACACCTCATAAACATAATTTGCGGGTCCCATGTCATTAACCTCAATCACTTGGCATCTTCTGCCCACATTAAAATTCATAATCGCACGGACAACTCACGTGCTACACGGACCACTCACGTGCTACACGGACCACTCACGTGTCAATACCATTAGTACCTCATATTTGCACGGACAACTCACGTGCTAAGTGAGTGACAATATCACATATACACATGGACAACTCACGTGCTTGCAAGAACAATACCTGTAAATGATCTATAAACATCAAGTTCATCTTCTTAAACCGTTATAAGTGATTAATTACTTGTATGCTTGTGAAAGTGTTCTATCACAGCTCGAGTCAACAAGTAAGATCAGAGATAATGAATGACACATAGGAAACAACACAACAAAATGTAAAATACATGAGTCACACAAGGTAGGCACACCACCACAAATATTATCAACAACAATGCCCCCAGGCCAACACAAGTCATCACGAACAATCCCCGACATAGCCCCCTTTGTCTCGCCGCGTGCGCAACAATAAAGTAAATGTCCCCTTGTCTCGCGACATGTGCATAATAATATTCCCATCTTGTCTCGCCATATGCGCAAACCCTCATATATATGGCTCGTCATGTCACGCCTCATGTGCATATATAAATAATAACAATAGCACGGACAACTCATACGCGAACAACCCGACAATCTTTTAAATAATATCACGTGTGCCAGTAACATAACAACACAATATAACAACTCACACCACATGTGCCCATATGCGACAATATTTCATCAAAACAATTCCAATACCACAACCGCACATAGCCCTCGGCTCAACAACACTGAGCATAACAACAACATTAACAACAACACGGAGGTACGACAAGTAAAACAATACAAGAATTATGAAAACACAATGAAACAGAAGAATGAGCTCAAAATGAAAGACATAACAATTAACAATGGTTTCAAATAAGAATAACTCAGCAATGAGAGAGATAACATGTAACAACGATAACAAATAAGAATAACTCAACAATAGGAAACATAACATGTAACAGCGATTTCCAAATAGAGTAACTTTAATAATGGAAGAAGTAACATATAACAATGACTTCAAATAAGTATAAGTCAACAATGGAAGAGATAACAAGAACTTCAATTAAGGATAATAGACTAGGAAGAGATAACATGGCAATAAAAGAGGCAACAACTTCGATTAAGGCATATGAGGTTAATTTTGGCAATAAAGGGTAGAACAGGAACCAATAAACTTCTAATAAGACATGTAAGGAAAAATTTATCAATGGAGGATATAACATGTTAAGGCAACTTCATCTAAATGTGCATAAGAAGCCTAAGAGTTTAAACCGTCAAATTTTCACATATATGCCGTCTACGCACTCGTCACCTCAGGTACATGTCTTCCACGTAGTTCAAATAGTGCAAACAAACCAATCCCTACAGGGTAGTTCCCCCACACAACGTTAGACGAGATACTTACCTCAAAAGCCCCAAATCAATTCAAAAATAGCATTTCCTTTACAATTCACCTCTGTTCGGCACAAATATAACCAAAATCGACTTAATAACATCAAATAATGCAAGAGAAATAAATTCCAATAAATAAAGCTCTGATCTTTAAACAATTTCTCAAAAGTCAACAAAAGTCAACCTGGGGCTCGCGCGGTCAATACCAGGGTCCAGTGGTAGATTCCGACTACCCAAGACCCCATGAGTTCATATGTATGATTAGTTTCAAAATCCGAGTCCAAATCGGCTCTCAAAACTTAAATTTTCATTTTTCAAAATATAGACAAAATTTCCCAAAATTTCACTTTGATTCTCAAGATTTTGAAGTTAAAACTCACATATAATCATGTAAAATAGCTGGAAATTGAACAAAATCTCTTTTCCAATGATTGTAGATGAAAATCCCTCTTCAAGATAGCTTGCTACCTAGGCTAGGGTTCAAAGATTTTAAAATGAGGCTATAAAATCCCATCCCTCAACTTTTTGTGTAGACGCAGGTGTCGCAAATGCGACTTGTGGATCGCAAATGCAAACCCCGCAAATGCGAAGAAACAATCACAAAAGCGAAGCACCTCACTCCATGCTGTCATCGAAAATGCAACGACTGGTTTGAAATACGATCTTTGGAACATCTTAAAAGCGATCACGATGATCGTAAATGCGATCATTGCTGAACACAGACCACCTTCGCAAATGCAAACACAGGGTTCACAAATGCGATCCTAGCTGACTATGCCATATCTCACAAATGAGATCTCCCACCTCGCATTTTTGAGACCTGCAGTCACTGGTCAACACCAAAAATTTCCAAAACTCTTCAAACCATGCAAAAATGTGTGCGAAACTTACCCGAGCCCTCGGGGATCCAAGCCAAACATTAACATAAGTTTGAAAACATAACACGAGCTTGCTTGCATGATCAAATCATCAAACTAATATCCAAACCCACGAATCAGACCTCCAAAACACATGAAACTCAAGAACATCTAGCAATACAACCATGCGTCCGATTCCTAACAAATCAACTCAGAATGATGTCAAATTTTGCGGACAAGTTCGAAATGACAAAATGGACTTATTCCAAGTATCGAAATAGAAATCGAAACACGATATCTACGAAGTTAACCTACAGTCAAACTCGTAAAAACTCTAAGCCTTTAAATTCTCCAACTTTCGGCAAAACAACACAAATCAACCTACGGACCTCCAAAATTGATTCTGGGCATGAGCCCAAGTCCAAAATCACGATACGAACCTATAGGAGCCATAAAAACACCATTCTAGGGTCATTTTCTCAAAAGTCTAACTACGGGTAACATTTTTAACCTAAGCTTCTAAAGTGAGAATCACTCATCTGACTTCATTTCGAATCATCCGAAAATCAAATCCGAGCATGCACGCAAGTCATAATTCACAATATGAAGCTAATCAAGACCTCAAGCCAGTAAACGGAACCTTAAAGATCAAAACAACTGATTGGATTTATAAATCCTCAACTAGCTACAACAGCTCATGCATACACCCACAAGGCGTAACCACACTACAGAACACATCATCCATATGCCAATCGCAACGAGTCTGACAACAATAGCCCATACCAAGCCCTGTACCAGCAAACGGACTCATATTGACTAGAACCTTGTTCCAAACCTTCACAACTGAAAATAATGCAAGAGACACGCGAAACTCATAACTGCTCATTCGCTCAATAAGCCACCTTAACCGCCACCTAGGCACATACATCACAATCCAAACCCAAGAAGCACAACTCGAATACGACTAAATATGAAAAGAGGAACACATGAGAGAACCATGAAACAAGCCGAATCGGAATAACTCCCCACCGATACCATATTACGGATCCAATCCACAAGGAAGAAGCAAGACACACGCAACAACCACAAAAAATCTTACCTTAATATGTCCTCACCGCTACGCATAGCCCGGTACCAACACACCTATTTGCAAAGAACCCTAGGTCCCCATCCTCCACTCAGAATCACGAGTAAGGTAAACATCTCAGAAACTAAACCATTCTACTAACTCAACCTTGTAGAACCAGAACCACAACACGTAACAACCTCCCATACCTATAGATCACCCAAACCACAAGTCGGGCCGAACCATCTGGAGATCACATCAATTCTTACCGTGTTTAACCAACAAAATGTCCACCTAAGTCCCATGACCTATAATAGCAACCAAACCAGAACGATAGATACAAGCCATCACAATAAAATTCTCAGTTGTGGTGAACACATGAACAGAGTACAAGAATCACAAAACACCGCTATATCTGAAGCAAGTAAGAATGAATCTTACCAATAAGTGGACTAGATCGAGGTAACACAAATGCATCTCTATACTCAACTAAAACCATAACTATAAGGACATCATCTGGTGCATCAACCTTTTCCCCAAAAAAGAAGAGCATAACAATGGTCCAGGCCTCCCCCTCTTGGGCGACCTCTAGCCACCTGACCTCCACCCCTAGCTGGCGGTGTAGGTATAACAACAACTGGAGCAGAAGCATAGCCTGAATACCCACTGTGACACATATGTCTGGAGACTGTGAAAATATCTCACCATGTGACTAGTATCTCCACACTCAAAGCAACCTCTCCACTGACATGGCTGTGGAAGTTGTCCAGTACGGGTACTTTGGGGCCCATGAAAGTCTGATGTACCACGTGAATCCTGAAGTGCAAACTGAATTGGCTGACCCATAAAACCTCTACCATGACGTACCCTGCCTCCAAAATAGGGATCAACACATCCTCCCAATCAACGAGGCCTCTTAGCCTCCCTGTCCTCTCTCTCCTGATCCCGCATACCCTCTAATTTGCGAGCGATCTTTACCACCTACTTAAAAAGAACACCTATCTCTAACTCCGAAGCCATGCTGAATTGGATGCCATAACCGAGTACCTCAACAAACCTATGGACTCGCTCTCTAACTGTAGAAACAAAAGTAGGTGCTTGCTGGATAAAACACTGAATCTAACAGTATACTCTGACACTGACATAATACCCTAGCAAGGCTGCTCGAACTCCGCACGCCATGCATCCAAAAAGGTCTGGTGAACAAACTCTCTCAAGAACATCTCTTAGAATTGAGTCCATGAATGTTAAGTTGCATCAGCTAGGCTACCCCCCTCGAAAGCCCGCCACAACTGATACGCTACTCCCAATAGCTAGAATGTAAAAAAAACAACCCCGCTCGTCTCCACTATACCCATGGTGCGAAGAGTACGATGACACTTCTCTAGAAAATTATATGCATCCTCTGAAGCTCTCAAGTCTTAGCTGCTCCTCCTCAGATGCCCCTGGCCTGACCTCAGGATAAACTGGAATAATAGGCTGTGCTGGCATTACCCTCAAAACCGCACAAATGTGGACTCGCTGCTCTGATGTACGGGCGGCGGGAGTCTGAGCTCCTCCCCTAGTCTGTGAAGTAGCTGGTGCAACCGGAATAAGTTTCGCCTGAGCCAATGTACCAAACATGCTTAGGAACTGCGCGAAAGTCTCTTGAAGTCCCGAGGTAGCAATAGGCGCCTCCGGTGCCTGTCCCACATAAATAAATAGTAGAAAGTAATATTTTAGAAGGTGACTTCGAGGCCTACGAACGCGACAATAGGTATACCTTAAAGTCTCCACAGCAATATTTGATCCGCTATCTAATGACCAGCGCACTCCAATGTACTTGGATCGGCACAAAAATGTGCAAAAAGCGTAGCATGAGTACGCCACAGCGGTACCCAGTAAGTATCAAGAATAACCTCGGAGGAGTAGCGACGAGGAACAGTCAAGACACCTACTAGACATAATAACCTGTACATGTTTGAATTTTGATACTAACAGGGAACAATATAAAGCTAAACATGGTAAGAATGATGCTACGATACTAGCAATAAGAACTAGAAGCAACAATTAGCAACAAGGAACAACCAGGTAATAATACCGTAGAGTAAGCTGAATACAGTTAAAGTCCGGTAAAACCAAGTAAGGAAAAACACAAGTGACAAATCAATAAACAACCGCTTTCACACAATATTTGTATAAGAATTTTCCGGAGGTGCTACACCTCATAACCACAATTCGGGGGTCCCAAGTCACGAACCTTAATTACTTGGCATCTTGTGCCCACATTAAAATTGATAACTGCACGGACAACTCATGCGCTACACGGACAACTCATGTGTCAATACCACTAGTACCTCATATCTTCACGGACAAATCACGTGCTAAGAGAGTGACAATATCTCGTATCCGCCCCAAGAACTTACGTGCTAGCAATAACAATACCTCATATCCGCATGGACAACTCATGTGCCAATAATACAACTCTCACATAGAAGGCAAGTATAAGAGTATACATGTAAATGATCAATAATCATCAAGTTCATCTTCTTAAATCGATATGAGTGATTAATTACGTATATGCTTGTGCATGTGTTCTATCACAGCTCGAGTCAGCAAGTAAGATAAGAGACAACAAATGGCACATAGGAGCTACTATTGGTTCCTCAGCTACTGCTCTGGCAAGTGCTTTAGCTGTAGCACATGCTCCTCCTCGGTCTTTACCTTTGCCTCTACCCCAGCCCCTAGCGACACCGACTCTGGGTAAGCATTATCCGTAAATGCAGCTCGTGTTCTCACCATCTATGAGAGAATAGAATGACAAAGGCTCAAACTCCAAAATCAATGAACTCGCACAATAGGAATGAAAGAAGTGAAGTTTCTTAATAGTTTCGTAGCCTCTCGAAGATAAGTACAGACGTCTCCGTACCGATCCTCAAGACTCCGCTAAACTTGCTTATGCCTCGTAGCATCTATGAACGTAGAACGCCGATACCAACTTGTCACGACCGAAAATCCCTCTTTAGGAATGGTGATGGGCCAAGTCTCTAACACTGGATAAGCCTAACACTTGCCGAATTAATAATCGATTTTAACCATTTAACTATTAAGCATGTAATAGACATTTCTATAATAAACCAAGGTAGATACATAAGTACCCAAAACCGGTAGCACAAGTCATAAGCTCTATTGAGTTTACTAGAAAATCTCTAAGTACAACTGTTCCACAACATAAATAAATAGTATAAAGTAATATTTCAGAAGGTGACTTCGAGGCCTACGAACGTGACAATAGGTATACCTTAAAGTCTCCACAGCAATACTTGATCTGCTATCTAATGACCAGCGCACTCCAAAGTATTTGGATTGGCACAAAAATGTGCAAAAAGCATAGCCTGAGTACACCACAGCGGTACCCAGTAAGTATCAAGAATAACCTCGGAGGAGTAGTGACGAGGAACAGTCAAGACACCTACTAGACATAATAACCTATACATGTTTGAATTTTGATACTAACAGGGAACAATATAAAGCTAAACATGGTAAGAATGATGCTACAATACTTGCAATAAGAACTAGAAGCAACAATTAGCAACAAGGAACAACAGGTAATAACGTCGTAGAGTATGCTGAATACAGTTAAAGTCCGGTAAAACCAAGTAAGGAAAAACACAAGTGACAAAAAAATAAATAACCGCTTTCACACAATATTTGTATAAGAATTTTTCTGAGGTGCTACACCTCATAACCACAATTCGGGGGTCCCAAGTCACGAAACTTAATTACTTGGCATCTTGTGCCCACATTAAAATTCATAACTGCACGGACAACTCATGCGCTACACGGACAACTCATGTGTCAATACCACTAGTACCTCATATCTTCATGGACAAGTCACGTGCTAAGAGAGTGACAATATCTCGTATCCGCCCCAAGAACTCACGTGCTAGCAATAACAATACCTCATATCCGCATGGACAACTTATGTGCCAATAATACAACTCTCACATAGAAGGCAAGTATACGAGTATACATGTAAATGATCAGTAATAATCAAGTTCATCTTCTTATACCGATATGACTGATTAATTACGTATATGCTTGTGCATGTGTTCTATCATAGCTCGAGTCTGCACGTAAGGTAAGAGACAAAGAATGGCACATAGGAGCTGCTAGTGGCTCCTCAGCTACTGCTTTGGCAAGTGCTTTAGCTATAACACGTACTCTTCCTTGGCCTTTACCTTTGCTTCTACCCGGCCCCTAGCAAAACTGACTCTGGGTATGCATCATCAGCAATTGCAGCTCGTGTTCTCACAATCTAAATCAATGAACTCGCACGATAGGAATGAAAGAAGTGAAGTTTCTTAATAGTTCCGTAGCCTCGCGAAGATAAGTACAAACGTCTCCGTACCGTTCCTCAAGACTCCACTAAACTTGCTTATGACTCGTAGCATCTATGAACCTAGACTTCGATACCAACTTGTCACGACTGAAAATCCCTCTTTAGGAATGGTGATGGACCAAGTCTCTAACACTGGGTAAACCTAGGCCTGGAATTCACGACACTAATGGCAGACATCACACCTTCGTCTGCTAAAGTGTCTCAGCCTCCCGCCCCTACAGTGCAGGTCGATTCTACTGATGACGAGACATCGGAGCGATCATCAGAATTCGAAGGGGACGAATCAGAGGAGGCTAGTTCAGAGTTCGATGAGGGTGCAACCCCTAAGAAAAAAGGAAAAGAAATTGCTGTGCCAACTGTGGAGGAGGAACAAGAGCAATCAGACATCGAGAAGGCCATTCAGCAATCGCTAGCAGAGAGGGCTGCCACGACACGGCCACCAGCGGGAGAAGCTAGCAGCTCATTGGCCTCACCACCTGCTCCAGACCAGTCCCATATCCCTCCTACAGCTCCGAAGGAGACCTAGGCCACCGCATCTCTTCGCGCGATTGCGCCCCCAGGGAGCTCCTTGTACTTTATATTTCTTTTTATACATTGGGGACAATGCATGTGTTTAAGTTGGGGGTGGTAGCCTTATATCCTTGTTTTGTCTGTATATTTGATTTATTTTTGGGCATGTTTACTGACATTAGGTAACTGTACATTATATAGTAATGATTCATGATTGATGTATATATGCTGTTATAATTAAATAGTTAGCAATAAAATCCCCTTGTTTTTTTTTTCTGCCGGGTTCTTTTTTAAGGGTGTGATAGTAGAACCGGGCTTATGAATATGAAGTATATTGACCAGGATGGTACGTTTGTTGAGTATCAAGTATGTAAACCTGTGTGAGTAAACCCTTGTAACAAATCAATTATGTGAATTTGAGGCTCACTCGGTAACTCTAGGTCTACTTAGAATCGTATATGTGTACACGAGGAAAGCCTCGAGTGACTAAATATGGACTCTAAAGCTGTAAACTATGTTAACCGAACAGTTTGCGTGCCAATGTGTGTGAGCTCCTTGTTTTGATAGTTCTTGTGTTCACTGCGGCCATCTAGAACTTACCCGGTTGGTTTTTCAACGCCTATCATTCGTACACTGAGTTAGAGAAATGATCTTAGGCTTTCTTTGATTATTGATGAAACCTTTCTAGCCTTTTCAGCTTACATGTGCATAATGAATAACACTAGTACCCTATTTGAGCCTTGTAGCCTTTTCCTTGGCCTCCGTATTACAAACTTATCCCATTCGTAAAACATGGCAAAAAGGGAGCTTGAGAATGAAATAAAGAGGTGTGGAAAGTGGGGTCCAATGCGGGAACGTAATGCCATTGAGGCCATGGCGTCAAAAAGAAACAAAAGGTTAAAAGAAAGAAGAATGTAATTAGTATTCAAGGAGGAAGTAGCCACTAGCATCTAAATATATATCCTACCCTTCCTTATACAGACATTACAAGCTTACAAAGTCCTTATGTGATCTCCAACCGAGTGTTCTTATGACTAGGCGGTGAATTAAAATAAGGGCAGGCCTATGGTGTGGCACGGGGTGACACTTAAATTTTGTTCTGAGAGTGAGTTTACTTGCACTTTAGTCCCTTTGTATTGCTATGATAAATATTGTGAGAGTGGGACTTTCTTTCCAGTGAGGGCACATACACTGCTAGGTTGATAGTAAGTTGAGCTTTGAGTAAGGCATCAGTGTATTTAGCTGAAGGTAGCCTTTAGTTACTTTGTTGAGGCTCAAAGTTCACTAATTGATTGGTTGTCTTTGAGCATATTAATGATTCGGGG
>MCJB01000752.1:36428-48446 GCA_002018475.1 Nicotiana obtusifolia | reverse complement strand
ATATGGTATAATACAGTATGTATATACTAAATATATTAATAAGAAAGCGACCAACTTTGGTCGAAATTTCCCTATAAAATTTCCCTCCAGATAGCGACCAACTTTGGTCGCCCAACTAAAATCTGATTTAATTAATATTCCAGATAAGCGACCAACTTTGGTCGCTAATTTCCCCATAAAATTTCCCTTCAAGAAGCGACCAACTTTGGTCGCCACTTTTCAAATCTGATTTATTTAATATTCAACAGAAGCGACCAACTTTGGTCGCCTAATTCCCCATAAAATTCCCCTTCAATTGGAGACCAACTTTGGTCGCTAATGTTAAACGTGGGTCCAACTGAGCGACCAAAGTTGGTCGCTAATTATGAATTTTCTTTGACCAGCTTGGTCTGACCAGTCCGGTCAAAAAGTTGACGAATATAGAGACCATTTGGCGACCTAAGTTGGTCGCTATATGATTAAAATTTTTTTTTTAATTTTTTCATCTACTTTGGCGACCAATGTTGGTCGCTTTTTGTGGCAGACCAACTTTGGTCGCTAATGTTTGGTCGCTAAAACACTGATTTTTAGTAGTATATATGGAACTTATCTTCATCGCGCAATCTCCATACTTGATCGCCAGCGACCTTAAGTTTGAGCTCTTCAAGATTTGGCAACATGACAAGAGTTGATATATCTTCCCAATGAAACCAAAAGCAGTGAGTTAGAGTCAACCTTTTAAGCGATGTTGGGAAAACAAAACTCTTGATAGAGTAGGAAACAAGTCCATTGGAAGGTACACTTCAATTCTTCGAGTTTTGTCAAGCTAGACATATCAATGAGGTGATTGGCTGAAGTTCGTATGGGGTCGAATTCGATCGTTTGCATAGGGAATATCGGTTTCGGATTCATACGACCGGTATCATTTGGAGTCACTGCTCGATAGGCCGGAATCGAGACATCGAGAGGTGAAAGCCAAGATCGGATTCCATCGAAACGGAGCTCGAAGCCAAGGTGCTCGAGATGAAATCGTTGAGGCCGATTAAGGTAAAACACCCTAGAGTAAAATCATTAGATTTGCATAACTGAAGGACCAGAAATCCCGTGATACGAGAATATCTCGGCGGGAATCAAGGCAGAGATCAGTAAAGACGTTGAAGCCATTAACTCTAGGAATATTTTACCTTGTAGATAGGCTTTTACCTTTTATAAAACTCATTCCTCTCCCTATATAAAGGGGCAGCACAATTGTAAAAAGGGACGCACAACAAACGATCAATATACACAAAGCTTCAGTCTATTATACTTACTTTTTCGATCTATCTGCTTCATATTTAATTTTAGGGGATTCTGCCACAATAAAGCTACTCAATATTGGTGGTTTGCTTTCTTTCTTATTTACTGAATTTAGTCTCTGTTTTCATTCATTCTTTATTTGTGTCAAATCAAATCACGTATCCTTAAAACTACGTACAAATTTAATTGTTATCCGTAGCCAAGAGTAAACAAAATTATTACACGAATAATCAATCTCTTTAGATTGGGAGTCGCAGAAAAGACTTCATTTGTACAACAGGAAGAAAAGAGATCAGAAAGTTGCTCTAGATTTGGCATCCTAACACGAGATGCTTGTTTAGAATACTTTCTCTTCTTGGACTGGGTGAATAACTGGGTCCTCCCAGATGTATATGCCTCAAGTTCTTCATCATCCATTCCTTCCCTGGTAAAGTTGTTTTACTATTAGAGTTTGCAAATTTTGAAGCTCTGAGATTGATGCAGGAATATTGCCATAATATCGAACTTGGAGATATCTCAAATGAATTAACTTTGTGATCACCAGCTGAAAATTATGTGAGTAGAATCCTACATCTTCATGGAAGATAGGCCAATATTGGGAATAAATCTCCTACAGAAATAATATCCACAGTAATAAAAGCGGAATAATAATGTAGTACCAAGATATGGTAATTAACAAGAATAAAAAAGTGACAATGACACCAAGATTTTTATGTGGAAAACTCTTTTGAATAAGGAAAAAAACCACAGCCCCAAGACGAGTAACTGATATCACTATAGCAAGGAATTTTACACTTTGTAGATCCGAGTAAAATACTCCAAAGACCACTACAACACTCAAAAGAAATAATCCTCTTTTGATATTCCCACCTCACTACAATATTGCTCATTCTCTATTTTTCTCATAGACTATTTTCTTATACCTTGTCTGTGAAACCTTACTTTTTCTTTCTCTTTTTGTTGGTGTGTAGAAATGAGAGCTGAAGCTTTCCTTTTATAGCCGAAACCTCACTCTCTAAAGCCTACTATATTTAACAATTTGCACACATTTTTTCTTCTTTTTCTTCAATATTGACAATTCAACAAAGTTGGCTACCAAACCAAAGAAATTCAACAAAGTTGGCTACCAAACCAAAGAAATTTTCCTCAGGCACATGCCTATTACTTTGGCTTTTGAATGAGATAGACCCCATCAATCTTCCCCTCCGGTCTCATTCATCTAGAGGAGGTAGCATTGTCTTCTAGTTTGAGTGTATGCCGATAAGTTCTTTGCATAGCTGGAACTTGTCTCTTGGTACCATCTTGGTCAGCATATCTGCGAGATTCTCACTTGTAGAAATCTTCAAGACTTTTAGAGATTCATTCTCTATCATTTCTCGAATCCAATGATATCTCACGTCGATGTGTTTGGTCCTTGCATGGTACATGGGGTTCTTGCTAAGGTCTATTGCACTTTGACCGTCACAATAGATGACATACTCCTTCTGATGCAATCCAAGCTCTTGAAGAAACCGTTTCTATTTCAACCATATCATCTCCTGGCCAGCTTTAGTAGCGGCAATATACTCCGCTTCAGTTGTAGAAAGTGCGACACACTTCTGCAACTTCGACTGCTATGATATAGCTCCCCCTAAAAATGTAGACAAATATCCAGTAGTGGATTTTCTGTTATCAATGTCACCTGCCATATCAGCATCTGTATGGCCCTTCAAGATTGGATCAGATCCTCCAAAGCACAAACAATCTCCCGTGGTACCTCTCAGGTACCTGAGTATCCACTTGACTGCTTCCCGGTGTTCTTTTCCAGGATTTTCAAGAAACCTGCTGACAACACCAATTGCGTGAGCAATATCAGGTCTAGTGCATACCATTGAATACATTAAACTTCCGACGGCAGAGAAATAAGAAACTTTGATCATGCTTTCATTTTTTTCCATTGTTGTAGGATACATTTTCTTGCTTAACTTCAGATGACTAGCAAGAGGTGTGCTGACTGGCTAGCATTCTTCATATTGAAGCGTTCCAATACACGTTCAATGTACTTCTCCTGAGACAGCCACAACTTTCTGCTTGTTCGATCTCAAACTATCTTCATACTCAGAATTTGTTGTGCTTGGCCCAAGTCCTTCATATCAAATGACTTGGACAAATCTCCCTTCAACTTTGCGATCAGCCCCTTATTTTTTCCTGCAATTAACATGTCATCCACATACAACAACAAAATAATAAAGTTGTCGTCAGAAAATCTTTTGAAGTATACACATGGATCAGAATATGTCTTTGTGTAAGTTTGACTTTTCATGAATGAGTCAAACTTCTTGTACCACTGCCTTGGTGCTTGCTTCAACCCATAAAGACTCTTATTTAGTTTTCACGCAATGTGTTTCCTTTCAGCTACTTCAAATCCTTCTGTCTGCTCCATATAGATCTCCTCTTCAAAATCCCCGTGAAGAATTGCAGTTTTCACGTCCAACTGCTCCACTTCAAGATCTAAGCTAGCTGCTAAGCTCAAGATTGTTCAAATAGAAGTCATTTTGACAGCAGGTGAGAAAATTTCGTCAAAATCAATACCTTTCTTCTGCTCGAAGCCTTTTACCACCAATCGAGCTTTGTATCTGACCAACTTGTCATTTCCATCTTTCTTAAGTTTAAAGACCCATTTGCATTTGAGTGGTCTTTTACCCTTTGGAAGTTCAACCAGCTTGTACGTGCCATTTTTCTGTAGAGATTCCATCTCTTCTTGCATGGCTTTCACCCACTGGTTCTTTTTTGGATGGGTCAGCACCTCCTTAAGACTTTCTGGCTCCCCTTCATCACTGATGAGGACATACTCTGTGGAAGGGTACCTACATGACTCTACCCTTGGCCTCTCTGATCTCCTCAGAGGTTGAGGTTGTTCTTCTTCTTGAGTTGGGTGTTCCACTTGCTCGACGCCATCATCAAGTTGCTCCTCCTGCTCAATAACCTCATCATGTTGCTCCCCCTGCTCGGATACCTCGTCGGTCCTACTTTTTGCACTTATGAGATTGTTAGAAGTAGAAGAAATAGTAACAAGGTTAGGAATTATACCACTCTTGGCCTTCTCTAGCATATCATCAGCAGTTCCAACTTCACTTTCTCGGAAGACTACATCTCTGCTTCTGATGACCTTCTTATTTACAGGATCCCACAATCTGTATCCGAACTCTTCATCTCCATATCCGATGAATATGCAGGGAACTGATTTATCATTCAGCTTTGTTCTCTGCTCCTTTGGTACATATGCAAAAGCTCTGCAACCGAACATCTTCAGATGCGAGTACGACACCTCCTTGTTGGTCCAAACTCTCTGTGGGATGTCAAAGGCCAACAGAACTGATGGACTCCTATTGATCGGATAACAGGCTGTCTGAACTGCTTCACCCCAGAATGATTTAAGCAGTTTAGCCATTATGAGCATGCTTCTTACCTTCTCCACAATGGTGTGGTTCATCCTTTCGGCTACGCCATTGTGTTGTGGGGTTCCAGGAACTGTCTTTTCATGTCTGATCCCATGGCTTGAATAGTACTTTTCAAATTCCCTTGGAGTATACTCACCTCCATTGTCACTTCGGAGACGCTTTAGCTTTTGGCCTGTCTCCCTTTCCACCAAAGCATGATACTTCTGAAAAACTTGAAACACCTGATCTTTGGTTTTCAAAATATAAACCCATAAGTTTCGTGAAGCATCATCAATAAAAGTAACAAAATATTAGTTACCGCCCATCGGTTCAATTTCCATTGGACCACAAACATCAGAATATACCAAATAAAGTATATTCAATTTTCTTTCAGACAATGCCTGAAATGAGACTCTATGCTGCTTACCAAATAAACAGTAGTCACAAGGTTTTACCGTTGTACCTTTGGCATAAGAAATGAGTTATTTCCTGGCAAGAATTTGCAATCCCTTCTCGCTCATATGACCCATCCTTTTGTGCCACAAATATGCAGAAATCTCATCTTGTGTCGCATTCAATTCACTTGGCATATTTCTGCATTTGTCCTGTACAACGTGCCACGAGCAACTTCCTTTGCAATTACCAATGATCCCTTGGTGAGTCTCCACTTTTGATTAGCAAAATAGTTCTCGTATCCATCTCGGTCTAATGTAATTTCCGAGGTCAAGTTCATCCGCAAATCAGGTACATGTCACACGTCTTTTAGAACCAATGTGCATCCGACATTTGTCTTGATACTAATGTCACCAATCCCCACAATCTTTGAGTAACTTGTGTTATCCATCACAGTGCCGAAATCACCAGCTACATATCTGCAAAAAAGATCTCTTACCGGTGTGGCATGGTAAAATGCTGCTGTATCAACCACCCATTCCGACTCTGGACCTCATAAGTGCATGCATTCCTCTTCCTCGTTTATAAAGAGGACAACATTATCATTGTTTTGCACTACAGTGGCTGTGTTATCGTCATTCTTCTGGCCACTAGTTTCACCTTTGCCCTTCCTTGGATTTGGGCAATCTCTTTTGAAGTGACCTGGTTGATCACAATTGTAGTGCTTTCTGGCTCTTGATTTGGATCGGTTCTTAGACTTCCCACGAGTTCCGGATCTACCATAGTTGCTTGAACTCCTTCGATAATTCCTGCCTCTACCTTCTGTGATGAGAGACTGTCCTTGATTTTCAGGCTTCTTTCTCATCTTTTCATTGAGTAGAAGAGCTGATGTGACATCTTTCAACTCAATGCTAGTCTTACCGTGCATGATGGTTGTTGCAGATTATCGTACAAAGATGGAAACGAGTTCAACAGCAAGATGACTTTATCTTCTTCCTCGATTTTCACTCCGAGATTGGTGAGCTGTGTGATTAGTCCGTTAAACACATTTAAATATGACAAAAAATTCGTACTTTCACCCATGTGTAGGGCGTATAGCTGTTTCTTCAGGTACAATTTACTTGTCAGCCTCTTGGACATGTAAAGGCTTTCCAACCTTGTCCAAATGCCATGTGCAGTGTCTTCATCAATGATGTTATTTACCACATCATCTGATAAGTGCAACCTGGCCTTTCATCCAAGTCAGCCCAATCCTCAGCTTTCATAGTATCAGGCTTTTTGGCATCAACATCTAGTACCTTGTGTAATCCTTGTTGGATGAGCAGATCCCTCATCCTTCTTTGCCATGTTAAGAAACCGCTATCTCCGTTGAATTTTGCTACCTCATACTTTACTCCGAACATTTTTATTTTTCACCGAGTATAGTACTACCGATAGTGAATAGGATTTCTGTGAACGAGCAGAACCTGTGCTCTGATACTAATTGTTGGGAATAAACCCCGTACAGAAATAATATTCACTGTAATAAAAGCGGAATAATAACGTAGCACCAAGATAAGGTAATTAAAAAGAATAAAAAGTGACAACAACACCGGAATTTTTACGTGAAAAATTCTTTTGAATAAGGGAAAAAACCACGGCCCCGAGACGAGCAATTGACATCACTATAGCAAGGAATTTTACACTTTGTAGATTCGAGTAAAATACTCCAAAGACCACTACAACACTCAAAAGAAATAACCCTCTTTTGATATTCCCACCTCACTACAATATCGCTCACTCTCTATTTTTCTCACAGACTATTTTCTTATACCTTGTGTGTGAAACCCCACTCTTTCTTTCTCTCTTTGTTGGTGTGTAGAGAGCTGAAGCTCTACTTTTATAGCCGAAGACTCACTCTCTAAAGCCTACTATATTTGACAATTTGCACACATTTTTCCTTATTTTTCTTCAATGTTGACAATTCAACAAAGTTAGCTACAAAACCAAAGAAATTCAATAAAGTTGGCTACCAAACTAAAGAAATTTTTCTTAGGCACATGCCTATTACTTTGACTTTTAAATGAGATGGACCCCATCGGCCAATACCCTAAGAAGGTTGAAACGGGAGAAAAATTCATGTATTACATGACGATGATGATAGTAGATAGGCAATGTCCAGAGAATCTTATAAGGGGTTTCGTAATTTCGAGCCAGTCATGAACATAAGTAGACAGATGAGGAAACAGGGGGTAAACAGGGGGTAATAGCCTACAAAACTTGTCAACTGAATAATATTGGGTTTGAAAACTGAAGCGTCGAACATTATGCTTTTGTGTTGGAGGAGTATGGTAAGTTCTTTCAACATGCATAAACTTTGTCGTTTTAGCTTCTATCAAATAGAATTCACACAGTAGATCGTGCATTACACATGATTTTATCTCACCATTGAATCTCCTTTTTCTAGCCATTATCAAGTTCCTGTTGATAAGATCCTCCAAATAATCTTCTACCACTTCCTCCAAGCTTTTACGACTTCTAGACGTCCTTATTAAACCTTCCGCAATCCATAATTGGTTAATCTTCGAGATGCAACCTGAAAATCTTCTGGGAAGCTACCCATGAAAAGAAAGCAAGGTTTGAGGTGAATAGGAAAGTGGTGGTAACTCAAACCAAACACTCCTAAGCATTTATCTGGATGATTAGCAACAATTTCACCTAATGTTTGGGCAACATTCTTCCAACTTTCTAATGTTTTGGTCATTTTTGAGAGATGTCCTCCAATCACTGAAATTGTTAAAGGTAGTCCTTGATATTTTTCTACTATTTTCTTTCCAATTTCTTCCAACTCGGGAGGATGATCATGTTTTGGTCCAAACACTTTATCACGAAGTAACTTCTAACAATTTTCTACATTCAAGAGGTTCATCTCATGAGGGCTACTAGTATTTGCATACATCGTTGCCTTAGTTTCCCTAGTATCAATAAGATTCGACTCCTGTTATGGTAATTAGGAAATATTCCTCTTATACTATCCAAACATTGATACTCCAAATATCATCAACAACAAGAAGGAATCTTCGACCCTTTAGGTTTTTTCTGCACCAGATCGGCTAACTCATTGTCGTCCTTCTTAAGATAATCATTTTCATTTATAATATTTGTTTGCTTTGAAATGCAATGTAGCGCTTCTAATAACACACTTCTACTTCGAAATTCTTGAGATATTGTAACCCAAGCAAGAATGTCAAAATGATACCTAATTGGGAGATGATCATAAGCTTTTCCAGCGAGTGTTGTTTTGCCAATGCCACCCATGCCGGATATTGTGGCAATGTCCAGATCTGACGGTGATCCTGTCAATCTTTTAACTATGATCGCCAAGTCATCATCGAGTCCCTGTATGATGGCATCTTTCGGATTTGACAGCATTGGATTACTTGTAGAAGAAGTGCCAATCAAGGAATCCTCAGATAGTTCAAGATTTTGATCATCATCAGCATCATGAGTACTTGTGCTAAAGTCAGAAAGAATTTTCATCAATTCTTTCTTTATTGTATCCATTTTTTCAACAATTGGTAGCAAATCCTAGTGTTGTAAAATTCCAAATGTCCAGCTTAAGCCTTTGATGATTTGATAAATCTTCAGCTCAACAACATCTTCTGCATCACTAGCAGCAACTCTTATTTTTTCCTCCAAAGATTTGATTTTTTCAGGGTCAGGCCTACTCTTACTAAGTTTTTCAGGGACATTTAGAATATATTCAGCAGTAGCATGAAGAGATTCGAGCGTATTACCAGTTTGATAATGAAAGAGTTCTGGGTTTCGTTGCTCAAGAGTTTGAAGAAGAGAAATTACGACAGCACTAGCCATCAAGTCAAGAATCAGATTGTGGAAATGATAGCAAGAAGAGAAAAACTTGGAATATATATATTGCCAGGTTAATATGGAGAGGAAGGAACATTGATCAAATCACAAATGTATAAAATTTATATATTTTTTATATATAATGTATAAAAAAAATATGTATATATATAAAAATATGCAAATATATATATATATATATATATATATATATATATATATATATATATATATTTTCGACTATTATTTTAAGAGTGACTATACAGTGTCATTTTTCAAATTTTAATCCCAAAACTTGTTGTATAAGACCCTACCTTGTTAGTGTTTATCAATATATTATTTTGACTCACTAAAAAAAGATAAGTCATTGCCAGTTGTTGCGTGGAATCAGAATCTGTTAAGATATGTTGAAGAGTAGGAACAATAAATACTCCATCCATTTTCATTTGATTAAAGTTTTTTAAAAATATTTTCTTTCTTTGGATAGACATTTTTTTACCTGATTAAAAACACCAATTTGTTTATTTGGCTGCTAAGGAAATAAAAAATATGAGCTGCCTTGGATGTGGCAAATTTTTAACCCACAACTTGTTGTATCACAACCTTGAAATTTATCAGTAAAATTATTTGACTTTGTTGGAAAAACGAAGTCAATGCCAGTTGGGTGCGTGGAATCAGATCGGTCAACTTATATAGAAGAATAGGTATAATATTCTTCCATCCATTTTCATTTTGTTAATGTTTTCTTTAATATTTTTTCTTTCTTTACTTTATATAAAATGCACCAAATTGTTTATCTGCTTTGATTGGAGTAAACAAGAACATCTTTACGGTTGACATAATGGAGACAATATGTTGTTGTGTGGTGCCGGAGGAGACTCGTTATAATAGCCAGTGTTATAAAAGGTTTTTTTTGGACTCGCCTCCAACATATTGCAAATGCCCAGAGGCTTCCCTGGCGTGCTCAAGTCCTATGAGGCTTATACACATAAGTGTTCGATTGTGCGCTACGAGCAGGCTTGATATTTAGCGTTCGGGGCTCGTTGAGTTGCTCTGATTATAAAATGCCTTGAGGCTTATGTAAGTTGTCTATAGGGATGGCAAACGGGCTAGTCGAGTCGGATATGGAAAGTTCGAAAATGGATAATGCAAAATGTTTTTTGAAATATTTATTTTTGGGTGAATTTCTAGTGTTCCAAACTTGAGGAACCTCCAATTTGAGTCTTTCCAAATGTAAAAGTTAAACCCATTTTTCTATTTTTTAATTGGATAATATGGATCTTATCCATATTTGACCCTTTTTCAAAAAAATTCATTATCAAACCCATTTTTTAGTTATGCGTCTTTTGTTTTGATAATTTGACAAACTTCATGAGAGAACCAGATAAGTAACCTAATAAAATTAGTTCCCTTGGATTCAAAGTAACTAGTCATATGTCTGATCAATTCTCAATGAAATCAGATAAGGGAACATCAGAGGGAACATATATGGATCAGTTCCCTTGATCGTCATACAGTCAACTCTACAGCTATAAAAGCTGCTGCATTGTTACGTCTGGCAGGCTTTTGCACACCGTCTGGCAGCAGTACAACAGCGCAGCTGTAGTTTGCTAAGGCCAAACTAAAGGACACTTTATTGCATCATCCTTAATGACATCACACACACATATTATCAACATGAGGCAAGGGATTTCATCTCTCCAACACTTGAAAATCAAGAGACAATATTCTCTCAAGTGCTAGCCAACATCTCTCTCAAGAACAAAGCTGCTGCAACCTCAAGGACCAGATTCAAAGATTGAAGATATCTTAAGTCCTTAGGTTTGTTGAGTCTTTGTTATTTTGTTCTTCATTTGTAATCCTACACTACTTAAAAAAAATATCTTTGTAGGACAGATTTAAACCACTATTTGGCTTAGTTTCTCGACTAGAGTTAGTCAAGGTTTGTTGCTTTGTAATAGAGTTATTGTAAAGGGCTTCCAATAGAGTTATTTTAAGGGGTGGAGGATTAAGAGTTTAATTCCTAAATTGGCACCAAACGTGGTTTATCTCTTTATACATTAATTTCTGTCACTTCTTCATCACTTCCTCACATGTTGAAAAATATCTCTTTTCTAAATCGATGGATCGACTCAAGGGTAAAATTATAAAAAAGATGTTTATATTGGACCAAGAATCACCTGATTTTTAGAATCCCTTATGGACATCTTTTCTTAATGTATTAAAGAGAGCCCCTCTAACCGGTGAAAAGTGGTGGGTGTCCACTAACGGCCATTCCTGTGTAACGACCCGGCTAGTCGTCTTGTGAGTTACCGCTCCGTTTTCCCCATCTTCCGTCTCATTATGCTTCGTTATCCATGTTTTAGGTAATTTAAATTGAGTAATTTGCATTCGGAGTGAAATTGGTAAGAAATGAGACACTAAGTCTCTTTTAAGAAGGTTTAAGTTGAAAAAAAAAGTCAACCAGATGTTGACTTATGAGTTAGAGGACTCGGATGTGAGTTCCGATGGTTCGGTTAGCTTCGGGAGGTGATTTATGACTTAGGAGTGTGATTGGAATTGGTTTTGGAGGTCACATGTAGAATTAGGCTTGAATTGGTGGAGTTAGTATTTTGGTGATTTCCGGTTGTTAGGCGAGATTTTGATCCGAGGGTCGAAACGGAATTCCGAGAGTTTCTATAGCTTCCTATGGTGATTTCGGACTTAGGCGTATGTCCGGATTTGAAATTGGAAGTCCGTAGGACAATTCAACGCATTTTGGCGAATGTTGGAAAATAGAAGATTTTTGGAAAGTTTGACCGAGGGGTTGACTTTTTGATATCGGGGTCGGAATCCAGTTTTGAAAAAGTTCATAGGTCCTTTATGTCATTTATGACTTGTGTGCAAAATTTGAGGTCAATCGGACTCGATTTGATAGGTTTCGGCATTGAATGTAGAAGTTGGAATTTATTAGTTTCATTAGGCTTGAATTGGGGTATGATTCGTGTTTTTCACATTGTTGGATGTGATTTAAGGCCTCGACTAAGTCCGTAATATGTTTTAGGACTTGTTGGTATATCCGGACGGGGTCCCGAATGGCTCGGGTGAG
>MCJB01000752.1:17731-34250 GCA_002018475.1 Nicotiana obtusifolia | reverse complement strand
GTTTCCTGTTTCTTCCTATTATTTACTTGAAAGATGTACATGTTTTACCCGTTGAAAGGATTTTCTACCTGATTTTACACTTGGTTACTATTTTAATGATGTTTCATTGCTCATTATGGGTTGCCTTGTGCATTATGTGTTTTCTTACTCTCAGTCATTATTTATGTGTATTACTCACTGAGTTGGAAGTACTCACATTACTCCCTGCACCATGTGTGCAGATTCAGGCGCTACCGGTACCACCCCGAGATATTGACTACTACTATCGTCAGGGTGGTGATTCAGAGACTACGAGGTAGCTGTTGGCGTTCGCAGCCCCCGTACCTCCTTTATTTTGTCGCTTTTACTTTCTTCAATAATTGTGCTAAAGATATTGTAATAGTTATATTATTATTAGGATTTCTTTAGTGGCTCATGACTTTGTGACACCCCGATCTGAGGGCTGTAGTCGGGATGGTTTGCTATATGTATTTTCATCCGCAAATTACTCTTATTAAAACATATTTATATTATCTTCGTGTTATTTAAATGTTTGAGCGGAGTTGGATTGGTTCGGCTGGCCTTGTCTTCATGAGAGGCGCCATCACGACCGGGATGGGATTTTGGGTCGTGACATCCTGGCTCGGCAATGGGAATGCAAAATAAGAGATACTTTTTTTCGAAAAAAGGACATTGATGTATGGTGTAAAAAAAAAAAGGACTTGCAGTAAACTTATGCATATTCCTAAAACATAAATTTAACAACGGATAAGAACATTAAAAAGAAAAGATTTTACTTTTGAAAATACAAACTAGAAGTTTCTGTATTTGGAAGATAGTGTTACATGATCCCTCAAAAATAAGCTTCAATTCCCTGCATATATTGCAAGATAAAAAGTAGAAGCGATCATCTTAATTTCAAGGAGGTAAAAATTTACAAAGATGGAGGAATAATGTGAGGAATAGATCGAAGAATATTTCTGAGAGATCTTAAACTTACTGTGACTGCTGTAGATATAGACTTTAAAGCAATTATTTCCCATGTCCTTTTGTTCTTGTTTAATCTTTCTTGCAGAATCCTCAACAGGAGTCGGGCAATTATGTAACTCAGTTGACTCCAAAGTATAAACTTCCCCAAAATCTATTGGAATTTCTTTGATATAGTTGCAATTTTCAGAACGAGGCGTTTTAAATTTTGGAAGCTATCACTGCTAGCTTCCCAACGCTCAAGATTTAGGCTGTTAAATAACAACTTTAGGCGTTCGAACTTGTCTTTATCCCTCAATCTCCCTGCTTGACCTCTGACTGCATTATATTTAATTTTGAGCTCTTCAAGATTTGGCAACATGACAAGAGTTGATATTTGGTACCAAGGAAATTGAAACCAGCCAGCTAAAGTCAACCTCTTAACAGGGAAAATAGAACTTTTGATGGAGCTTGGCATCATACTTTTCCTGAAACACTTCAATGCTTCGAGTTTTCTCGAGCTGGACATATCAGTGAGGCGATTGGCCAAACGATCTTTTGGGGAATTCAGTACGATCAATTTCTTTAGATTGGAATGGCAGCAAAAACTTCATTTGTACAACTGGTGGAACAAAGTCCAGAAAGTTGCTCTAGATTTGGCATCCCTAACACGAGATGCTTGTTTAAAATATTTTCTCTTCTAGGACTGGGTAAATAACTGGGTCCTCCCAGATGTATATGCCTCAAGTTCTTCATTATCCATATCTTCCCTGGTAAAGTTTTCTCTTTGTATTTGTTCCTATGAGTAATAAGAGTTTGCAAATATAGAAGCTCTGAGATTGAATCAGGAATGTCGCCGTTACATCGAACTTGGATATATCTCAAATGAAATAACTTTGTAATCATGAATGGAAATGAATTGAACCCAACATGTTCATGAAAGATGGCCAATACCTTGAGAGGGTGGAAACGGGTAAAAAATTCATGTATTACAGGACGGCGGAGGTAGATGGGCAATACTTCGTGAAGCTTAACATGTATCGCAAAAGGTAGATACAATCTAGAAAATAAGTAGATAGATCTGGCAACAGGGGGTTAATAGCTTACAATGATTGTCAACTGGATAAAATTGGGTTTGAAAACTGAAGCGATGAACATTATGCTTTTGTATTGGAAGAGTAGGGACATCTAGCTCAGTTCTCTCAACATGCATAAACTTTGTCATTTCAGCTTCGATCAAACAGAATTCACGCAGTAGATCATGCATTCCACATACTTTTATCTCATCACTGAATCTCCTTTTTTGAGCCAATATCAAGTTCATGCTGATAAGATCCGCCAAATAATCTACAGCCACTTCCTCCAAGCTTTTACCACTTTCAGATGTCCTTACAAAACCTTTCGCGATCCATAATTGGATCAGTCTCCCCGTCTCAACCTGAAAGTCCTCTTGGAAACTACCCATAGAAAGAAAGCAAGGTTTGAGGTGATTAGGCAAGTGGTGATAACTCAAATCGACACTACTAGAAATCCGGAAAAAAGCGACCACAAAAAACTTATTGACCAAAAGCGACCAAAAAGGCCTGGTCGATATTAAGCTGGTCCCTTTACCTTAGGGACCAAAGTTGGTCGCCAATTAGCGACCAACTTTGGTCTCTAGGGTAAAAGGACCAAATATTCCGGGTAGAGAAAATGGAGACCAACTTTGGTCGCTAAATTGGCGACCAAAGTTGGTCTCCACATATAAATGACGTTTTTTATTTATTTATTTTAATCTGAAAAATTGCGACCAACTTTGGTCGCTATATAATTAAGTTTTTTGATTTTTTTTAATGAAGCGACCAACGTTGGTCGCTATCTGCAAGAACTATTTTTTTTTTTATCATAAGCGACCAACGTTGGTCGCTATATTTGTAGAGATTGTTAATTGGCGACCAACGTTGGGTCGCTTTTGATAAATCTGGGTTAAATAGCGACCAACGTTGGTCGCTATTTCCCAGAAAATTATTTTTTTTCCAGAGGAAAGCGACCAACGGGGGACCAACGTTGGTCGCTTTTGTTGGTTCATTTTTTGCAGAAACAATCTGTTTTGGCAGCTACACCACCTGCCAGCTTACCAAAATCCTAAACAGGCATTTTATGTCATAACGGACAACAACGACGACGACAATAACAACAACAACAACATACCAAATTCGTTTATGGCATTTTATGCCATAAACAACAACAACAACAACAACGACAACAACAACAACAACAATAACAATAAACAACAACAAATTTAAACAACAACAACAACAACATTAAAAGTAACAAACTATAAAGTTCAATAGAACTTATACATTAAGCTAACCAAAATAAGTTAACTATTATTACAAGTCAAGGATTATTTTGTACATCATTAGTGTCATCGTCTGATGAAGTTTCATCACGAAGACGGTATGGAAAAGAGTGTAGTTGTCTAGGACTGGAGGGATGATAACGGGGAGGACGGGAGGAACTAGCACGGGGAAGGCGAGCCTCTAGCGATGACTCACGAGACCGGGGAATCAGAAAAGTGCCAGAAGCCAAGAGAGATTTGAGCTGCTCTTGTATGCCAATGTACTGAGCATCTCTAATCCTTTCTCTTTCCTTGGAGGCTTCTAGCTCGGCTGTGAGCTTTGCCATAGTCTCCCGCACAGAGGAGAGGGTCTCCCCACCAAGTTGCTCGGCTTGCGTGGAAGTCCCGATTCCTTGCATTCCACACTTATAGCGATGGAATTTCTTAGTGGGAAGCCCGTATACCTTCCCCCATTTTGGACCGCCAGCAGCCTGCGTCTATAGTCTTTCAGCATCCTCGTCCGACGGTTGGATTGGGTCGCCCGATGAAGATGGTGGCGGGCTGCGTATGAATTCCTCCACCTCAGCTGTGAAGCGACCCTATAAGAAAAATTATATTGAATTAGTATTTCAAAAGTTATATAAAAGTAAATCAAAATACTTAATGAAAATGGAAAACTTACATGTACAGTCGAGGGTCGGCCCTCGGCCCACCTTTCTTCATCCAAATTTTTCTTCTTCTTGACAATATGAGTCTCCTTGAATAACTCATCTTGCCTCATCGGACGCCTCAACTTCTTCTCCTGAAAACTCATAAATTTTAGTTAAGAAACAGAGTAGATCTACATTGAAAATTAAAATTAAATTAAGCCAATTACGTACCATTCTCCTCTTTATTGTCCCGAGGCTGATCGTACCTCCAGTGTGCAGGGAGCCTCCTTTCTCAGAAGCACAAGCTTTCTTTCCTTTCTCGCTCTTCTTTAAGAACTCTGCGGTTATCCATTGCCTTTGCAAATCCTCCCATAGATGTTCAAGCAACCAGGAGGGCTTCTGGTTCAACTTTCTAGCTTTGGAAAAGCAATGTGACAACCGCTTGCGAGCCTTGAGATGGAAATTAGCAGCTACATCCGCGCTATAGCGGTGTTCCCATACACACTTGCTCTGTAATTCAAAAGTTAAGTATTTAGATGGAAATATCATAAATATGAATAATGCTTAAAAGAACATTTATACCTTAAATTCATTGAAAATTTGCTCCTTAAGCGAGAATGAGAAATCACTCCAAGTCGCATAAGGGCCATCTAATAGCTTTCTGGTGGCTTGGGTGATTATCCTTGTAGTAATATTACTAGGGATGAACCTGTAATTTAATAAAAAAATATATTAATATCTTAGTAAAACTGTACAAAACAATAAACGTAAAATAACAAATAACTCTTACCCGTCACCCTTAGGGACTATGATGATCCTGCCATATTGATCACGATGCACCTCCTCGTCATCATCACCATCACCGTCCGAACCATGTACATCAGAGGCATGTGTGGAAGGTGTAGGGGGGTCAGAGCTAGTGTCTCGCAGGCGAAGGCCTATAATAGATGGAGTCCCAGATGAAGATGGCTGCGAGCCCTGTGACTGCGACATAGCTGTATGGGCCGCAGGGGGACGTGACACTGATTGCTGTGACCCGAGTGGCTGTGACTCGAGTGGCTGTGACCCGAACGGATGCGACACTGATGCCTGTGATCCATGTGGATGTGACATGGATCGATGCGGTCCATGCGATGCACATGGCTGAGATCAACGTGGATGTGCGGCAGCTGGACTGTATGTCGGACGTACAGTCCTATGGCCCTGCGACGAAAGACCTGGTGTCTGCATGAAGGTGTAGGGCTGGTGATGCTGTGGCAGGTCAGAATAGCCTTGGGGTGGAGGAAAAGACGTAGGCATAGGCAACTCTGAAACGGCAGGACAATATGGACTATAATCTTTTACCCTCCTCTTTGGTTTCCTCGCCTTTTCTCGACCCCGAGAACTACTAGAATCATTGTTACCTCGACCCTTGCCTGTCATCTGCATAATATAATACATATTTAGATTGAAAGATATAAAGAAAGTAGCTATAAACGAGAGTTGTTAAAGAAACCAACTACTTAAAGCTCATCGACGTATAGTTTCTCGTCCGAGAATTATTCTTCCTCGGTAGTTTGAGCTTCATCAGTTGATACTTCTTCCTCGTTTTCTGTAATTCGTACTTCAGAAATATCAACTTCTTCCAATATGTGTTCAGGATGTTCCAAATCATTTTCTAAAACTTCGTCCACTATTTGGTCAACAGTAGAGATATCGTTTTGATATGCAACATCTAACACATTCTCGACTTCCACCCTACCCACAGGCTTGGTTTTATTACAACCCACCAATCAGACTTATTCCGCCGCAATGGATAAGGAGCATAATACACTTGCCTAACATTATGTGCAATTATGAAAGGATCATAGCGATCATACTCCATCGTATGATTAACCTCAATTATGTTGTACTGATTGTGGACTCTTGTACCTCTTGTTGGGTGTGGGTCAAACCACTTGCATCTAAAGAGTATCAATTTCTTATATGGCCAACCTGTATATTCTAGTTCTATTATTTCTTTGATCACACCATAATAATCAACACCTCCATCTTGGTTGCCATCACCACCTTGAACCCACACCCCACTGTTGTTGCTATTTTTTATTTTAGAGCAACACTCGGTATGGAACTTATATCCATTCACAACGTACTTAGACATTGTTCTGACCTCAACCCCAGGTCCCAAAGATATATCTTTCAAAAATTGGTTTACACCATTATTTGGATCATTTACCTACATATTGTTAAAAAAATTCATATGTTAGCATAACTTCCAAACATTGTTTACCTACATAGTGTTGGAATATTTTAAGGAGAAACTTACAAATTGTTTGAACCGCGTATCAAATCTCGTATATACAGTATCATGGCCAAATTGACCCACGAAATGACTGTGACACATCAAATATTTTTAGTAGTTGCATTGAGATGTAATCACAGTAATTGTTATATTTTGATAACTACTAAATCAATACTTACTTGAGAAATGGTACAACTTCGGGACAATTTAGCAACACGTGAAGTGTAGCTGATTTGAACTCCATATCGCTCAAACTCCTCTTTCTAACATCTTTAGAACATCGGCCTGGTTGATTGAATATGGACGTGGCAAATATAATGGATCATTCCTAAGGTCGACTGTGTGTCTGTCGGGCCTATTCCTAGCACATGGCACATTACTCTCAAAATAATAAGAGAAAAAATGAACAGTCTCCTTTGCAAGATAAGCTTCACATATAGATCCTTCTATCCTATTCCTCTGCTTAAGAAATTATTTGCATTTGCCAATTGTCCTACATAATTTTAGGTTTTCCAAGAACATTAAAATAAAATAGAAAATTACATCAAACATATAATATTACCTCTCAAAGGGATACATCCATCTGCATTGAACAGGCCTCCAAGTCGTGCCTCGTATACAAGGTGGATTGGAAGGTGTTCCATCACATCAAAAAGCCCACATGGAAATATCTTTTCCATCTTAGAAGAAGTGACACGAATGTTCTGATCCATCCGGAGTAGGTTTTCTTCCCTTAATGTGGAAGAACACAAGTCTTTAAAAAATAAACTGATCTCTGTGATGGGTTTCCAGATTCTTTCAGGCAAACCACAAAATGTAATCGGCACTAAGGTCTCCATGAAAACATGACAGTCATGACTTTTCAAATGGCTCAACTTACCTACCTCTATATCAACTTTTCTCCCAAAATTCGACGCATAACCCTCAGGCATCTTCAGTTTCGTTACCCAATCACAAATTTGCCGTCTTTCCTCCAAAGTGAATTTGTAACTTGCTTTGGGTTTGAACACCTTACTATTGTTTGCTGTCTGCAAGTATAATTCAGGCCGCCTGCAATATTCTAATAAGTCCATTCTAGCTTTTGCATTATCCTTTGTCTTACCTTTAACATCCATCACTGTGTTGAACAAGTTATCAAAATAGTTCTTCTCAATATGCATGACATCAAGGTTGTGACGTAGAAGATTATCCTTCCAATAAGGCAAATCCCAAAATATACTCCTTTTCACCCAATTGTGAGTAACACTGTATCCTGGGAATCTATAAGGTGGAGCTTCAGTAACTTTACTGAAGTTCTGGACCCTCTCCCAAATTCCTCTCCTGAAAGTATCGGAGGTGGAAAATCACATTCCATTTTATTCTTTCTGAATGCATTTTTCATCCTTCTAAACTCATGATCAGGAGGCAAGAACTGACGATGACAATCAAATCATGATTGCTTTCGGCCATATTTCAAAGTGAACGCTTTACTATTTTCCATGCAGTAAGGACAAGCTAGCTTCCCAGCAGTCATCCACGCAGACAACATTCCATACGCAGGAAAATCGTTAATTGTCCACATTAAATTAGCAAGCAAATTGAAATTCTGCTTGGTTGATATGTCATGTATTTAAACACCATCGTACCATAATTGTTTTAGCTCATCAATCAAAGGTTGAAAGTATACATCAATCAAGCTTTTCGGATTACGTGGACCGGGGATAATATAATTTAAGAATATATATGGACTAGTCATGCACAATTCTGGTGGTAGATTATAAGGTGTAAGAAAGACAGGCCAACATGAATATGGTGTCGCAGATACAGAAAAAGGCGTGAAGCCATCCGCACACAGACCTAATCGAATGTTCCTTGGTTCACTAGCAAAATCTGGATATGTCCTATCAAAGTGCTTCCAAGCTTCTCCATCTGAAGGATGACACATAACATCGGGTGGTCTTCTATTTTCAAAGTGCCATCTCATATGAGGTTGCAGAACTCATCGACGCATATAACCTCTTTAACCTAGGTATAAGAGGTAAATAATGCATCGACTTGATAGCGACCATCTTCCCGCTGGAAAGCCTCTTGAAACGAGGCTTTTCGCAAAATTTACAACTGTCCAAAGCTGCATCATCTTTATAATATAAAATGCAACCATCTTCACAACAATCAATTCTCATTGACGAAAGTCCTAACTTAGAAACTAATCTCTTTGCCTTATAGAAATCAACAGGTAATTCGATATCACGGTCAACTAGTTCAGGCATAAGGTTAATGAAAGAGTCCATGGCTCCTTGAGAAATATTCCAATCAGATTTCATACTTAGTAATTTAACTACAACAGAGAACTCAGAGTGCGGACTTCCGTTACTTAGTGGACGACTAGCTTTCTCTAATTGTTCAAAAAAACCTTTTGCCTCATCATTAGGAGTTTGTTCAACATTTTCATTGGAATCACCCCCTAAGTGCATCCCAAAAGCAACCGCAACCATATGATGAATTCTAGAATCACGATTTTTATTCTCCACCGACCTACTACTTTCACCCACAACCATGTTATGAAATATCCCATGGCTACCATCGATCTCTCCATTAGTCCACACAAAGTAATTTTCTATAAACCCATTTCTATAAAGATGATGCTTAACTTCATCCGGTTTTTCAAACTTCATACAGTCGCACTTAACACAAGGGCACCTAATTACTCCTTCAATTAGGTATAGTGGAAGTGACATTGCATGTCTAATAAAGTCATCCACCCCTTCTACAAAATCCTCCCTCAATCCCCGTCGATTAGGATAATTCCTATTGTACATCCAAGTACGATGTTCCATCTATACAAATAAAACAAGAGGAAATTAATTTAGTTAATTCATATCCTAATCTATTTCTAGTTAATTAATTTCATATCCTAAAATTTCAATTTCCAAACTAAAAGTTCAATTCATATCTTAAAAGTTCAATTTATAAACTAAAAGTTTAGTTCATAAACTAAAAGTTTAATTCATATCCAAAAAGTTCAATTCATACACTAAAAGTTCAATTCATATCCAAAAGGTTAAATTCATAAACTAAAATTCCAATTCATATCCTAAAATTTCAATTTACAAACTAAAAGTTCAATTCATAAACTAAAATACTTATGTGTATCCTAAAAGTTCAATTATAAACTAAAAGTCCAATTCATATCCTAAAATTTCAATTTACAAACTAAAAGTTCAATTTATAAACTAAAAGTCCAATTCATATCCTAAAATTTCAGTTTACAAACTAAAAGTTCAATTTTTAAACTAAAAGTTCAATTCATAAACTAAAAGTTCAATTCATATCCTAAAAGTTCAATTCATACACTAAAAGTTCAATTCATATCCTAAAAGTTCAATTAATATCCAAAAGGTTAAATTCATAAACTAAAAGTCCAATTCATATCCTAAAATTTCAATTTACAAACTAAAAGTTCAATTCATAAATTAAAAGTTCAATTCATATCCTAAAAGTTCAATTCATACACTAAAATTTTAATTCATATCCAAAAGGTTAAATTCATAAACTAAAAGTCCAATTCATATCGTAAAATTTTAATTTATAAATTAAAAGTTCAATTCATAAACTAAAAGTTCAATTCATCTAAAAGTTCAATTCCTATCCTAACTTTCATAAACTAAAAGTTCAATCAATTCATAAACTAAAAGTTCAATTCGTATCCTAAAATCACAATTTGTAAACTACAAGTCCAATTCATAAACTAAAATTCTAATACATAAACTAAAAGTCTAATTCATATCCTAAAATTCCATTTCATATCCTAAAAGTTCAATTCATATCCTAAAATTTCAATTTGTAAACTAAAAGTCAAGTTCAATTCTTAAATTAAAAGTCCAATTCATATCCCAAAGGTTCAATTCATATCCAATTCATAAAATTTCAAGACAACACAAAGTATAATTCAAATCTAACTAAACTAAATTCAAAACTAATTAAACTAATTAGTTAATAAAATTAATTAACAAAACTAATTTAAACAAGACCTAAACCCTAATCCTCAATAAAATACAATGTTCAAACAATTGAAACACTAATTGAAATAATAAACTACAATACATCAAATATTGTAACACACAAACTAGAAATAACAAAGATTTAAGATACCAAACTAACCTTGATTTTTTTTAGGTGGAGAAGGAGAGAGAGAGGGGCGGCAGTGAGCGGCGACGGGCGGCAGCGGGCGGCGACGGCGAGCAGTGGCTTCCTCTAACTGGTGGCGCGAGGTGGGGGATGGGATTAGGGTTAGTGGGCGAGAATAAGAGAGTTGAAATTTTTTTGGGGAAATAAGATAAATGGGGGAAACCCCGCTTTTGTTTCTGGAAATTAGAAAAGGGACCAAAAAAAGCAACCAACGTTGGTCGCTTATCTAAAAATTTTAAATTGAAAATAACGACCAACGTTGGTCGCTATTTTTGGTCGCTATAGTATAGTCTATTATATATATTACGTGTATTATCTATACTAAGTGTATAATATAGTGTATTATATATACTACGTGTATTATATATGCTAATTCTATTATATATACTAAGTGTATAGTATAGTGTATTATATAATACATTATACTATACATATAGTATACTGTATTATATATACTAAGTGTATAGTATACATATGTAGATATAGTACAGTCTATTACATATACTTATGTGCATAGTATAGTGTGTGTGTGTGTATATATATATATACTAAGTGTATAGTATTGTGTATTATATATCAAGATATATATAATATATATACTAAGTGTATTATATATACTAAGTGTAGTGTATAGTGTATCATATAATACGCTATACTATATATATAGTATAGTGTATTATATATCAAGGTGTATATATATATAAGAACATGAAGCGGTCGGAACACAGAGACGGGTACTTTTAGGTATTGATACACTTATCATGAATCAATTTACAAGTGTATCAATACCTAAAAGAACCCGTCCCTGTGTTCCGAGCGCTTCATGTTCTTATATATATATATATATATACATATATATATATATATATGTGTGTGTGTGTGTGTATACATATATATATACAATACACTTAGTATATATATACTATACTATACTATGCACTAAGTATTAGTGCATTAGCTAATATTATATCGAATATAGCTATATTAATTGATATAAGTCGAGACGTTTTAATTTATTATTAATATATATACATGCATATGAGTTGGTTATAAGTCGATGAATCACTTTACAAGTGTATCAATACCTAAAATAGCCCGTCCCTGTGTTCCGAGCGCTTCGTAGTACTACTTAACTGCATATAAAGCATGTTAGAATATATTTTAGTCTATTCATCCCTTGTATTACAAAAGTGTTAACGGCCTACATTTATATTATTTAGATAGTAAATACAAAAGTGATATTAATTTTGACCAAATGTTGACTGAAAAGCGACCAACTTTGGTCGCCAAATATATAATTTACAATTAGCGACCAAAGTTGGTCGTAAAAATATAAATCAGATTTAATTATATTTCCCCAGATTAGCGACCAAAGTTGGTCTCTATCTATTAGCGACCAACTTTGGTCGCTAATTTTAGATATTAATTAATTAAGCGACCAACGTTGGTCGCTAATCTGAGTATTTCTTTGACCGGGTAAGTCTGACCAGTCCGGTCAACAGGTAAGACGAATTTAGCGACCAAATAGCGACCAACCTTGGTGGCTAATGTATTTATAATTATTATTTTATTATTTTCACCAGATAAGCGACCAACTTTGATCGTTTTTTTGTACAGACCAACTTTGATCGCTAATTTTTAATCGCTTTTTACCGAACTTCTAGTAGTGCGAGCACTTCTAAGCATTTATTTGGATGGCTAGCAACGATTTCACCTAAGGTTCGGGCAACATCCTTCCAACTTTTTAATGTCCGGGCATTTTAGAAAGATGTCCCACTATCACTGAAATTGTTAAGGGTATTCCTTGGCATTTTTCTACTATTTTCTTTCCAATTTCTTTCAACTTTGGAGGATGATCATATTTTGGTCCAAACACCTTATTACAAAGTAACTTCCAACTATCATCTAAATTTAAGAGGTTCATCTCATGAGGACTGCTACTATCTGCATACATCGCTATATCAGTTTCCCTACTAGTCAATAAGATTCGACTCTTATTGTTGTAATCAGGAAATATTCCTCTTATCCCAATCACCCGTACTCCAAATATCATCAGCAACAACAAGGTATCTTCGACGCTTGAGGTTTTTCTGCACCAAGTCGGCTAACTCATTGTCATCCTTATCATAATTTATTCTGTTGAAAACATTTGGCTCTGAAATGCAATGTAAAGCATCTAACAACACATTTCTACATCGAAATTCTTGAGATATTTTAATCCAAACACGAATGTCAAAATGATACCTGATTGGGAGATGATCATACGCTTTTCTGGCGAGTGTTGTTTTGTCAATGCCACCCATGCTTGTTATTGTGACAATGTCTAGATCCGACGGTAGTCCTGTCGATCTTTGAACTATGGTCTCCAAGTCATCATCAAGTCCCTGCACCATATCATATTCCAAATATTCCCGCATTGGATAGCTTCCAGAAGAAGTGCCAATTAAGGAATCCCCGGATAATTCAAGAATTTGATCACCATCAGCATTATGAGTACTTGTAATAAAATCAGAAACAATCTCCATTACTTCTTTCTTTGTTGTATCCATTTTTTCAATAACTGACAGCAAATTCCCGTGTTGTAGAATTCCGAATGTCCAACTTAAGCCTTCGATGATTTGGCAAATTTTCAGCTCGACAACATTTTCTACATCACTAGCAACAACTCTTATTTTTTCATGGTCAAACCTACCGTTGCCAGCTTCTTCAAGAACTTTTTGAAAGTATTCAGCAGTAGCATGAAGTGATTCTAGCGTTTCAGCAGTTTGAGCATGAATGAGTTCTGGATTTCTCTGCTCAAGAGTTTGAAGAAGAGAAATTACAGCAGTATAAGCTATCAAATTCAAGAATCAGATTGTGGAAATGATGGAATCTGTATTGTCTGTTAATATATATAGAGAGGATTTAATTCAAGATATCTTAACTAATATATAATAACTAATATTATGTGGGCTGCCTTGGGTGTGTAAATTTTTAATGGCACAACTGTTTTATAAAACCCTTAATTTATTTTCATCTCCATGTTAGTGGTTATGAATAAACTTCTTGACTTACCAAAAAAAAGCTAACTCATCGCCAGTCGGTGCGTAGAATCCGAGCTGTCAAGTTATGCTGAATAGTGGGAACAATAATGCTCCATCCATTTTCATTTGATTAAAGGTTTTTTTTATAATATTTACTCCCTCTTTAACTTAAAAATTTGTTCCAAAATAATTATATTTTAGGAATTCAAGATGAAATTTATTAATTGTTTTCAACTATACCCTTAATATTAAAGATATAGTAGTTCTTTTTTATACTACTAGATTCTCAAAAAGCATTTAATGGGGTAACTTAGTAAACTATACTTTGTACTTATTGTTTTTCTTAATAGACGTAAAAAGAGCTAAAGCTACAGTTACAAAATAATTTTTAAATATTAATGTAAGCCTAACCCATACTTACAACCTTCAATACTTGCACTACTAGAAATCCGAAAAAAAAGCGATCACGAAAAGCGATCAAAGTTGGTCGCTTATTGGCAAAAAAACGACCAAACTGGCCTGGTCGATATTAAGCTGGTTACTTAATTAGCGACCAACTTTAGTCTCTAAGATAAAAGGACCAAATATTTCGGGTAAAGAAAATAGCGACCAACTTTGGTCGCTTTTAATATTTTAATAATATAATATTGACGACCAAAGTTGGTCTCCAAATGTAAATTACGTTTTTTTTATTTATTATTAATCATCAAAAAGCGACCGACTTTGGTTTGTAAAGAAAATATTATATTTTAAAATCTGAAAAATGGAGACCAAAGTTCGTCGCTATATTATTAATTTTTTTTATTTTTTTTAAAGTAAGAGACCAAAGTTGGTCGCTATTTGCAAGAATTAAATTTTTTTTAATTATAAGCGACCAACTTTGGTCGCTATATTTGCAGAAATTATTTTTTGTAAATGGAATAGCGATCAAAGTTGGTCGCTTTTGAGAAATCTGGGTTAAAGTTGGTCGCTATTGCCCAGAAAATTATTTTTTTTAAGGGAAAAGCGACCAACTAGCGACCAAATGTTGGTCGCTTTTCTTGGTATATTTTTGGCAGAAATTGCCTGTTTTGGCAGCTACACCACCTGCCAGCTTACCAAAATTCTTAAACAGACATTTTATGCTAACAACAACAATAAACAACGACAACAACAACAACAACAACATTAAAACTAACAAACTATAAAGTTCACTAGAACTAATACATTAAGTTAACTAAACTAAGTTAACTGTTATTACAAGTCAAGGATTGTTTTGTACATCATTATCATCACCGTCTGATGAACTTTCATCACGAAGACGGTATGTAGAAGGGTGTAGTTGTCTAGGACGGGAAGAATGATAACGGGGAGGACGGGAGAGACTAGCATGAGGAAGGTGAGCCTCTGGCGATGACTCACAAGACCGGGGAATCCAAAAACTGCCAGAAGCCAAAAGAGATTTGAGCTGCTCTTGTATGCCAATGTACTAAGCATCTCTAATCCTTTCTCTTTCCTTGGTGGCTTCTAGCTCAGCTGGGTGCTTTGCCACAGTCTCCCGCACAGAGGAGAGGCTCTCCCCATGAAGTTGCTCGGCTTGCGAGGAAGTCCTTATTCCTTGCATCCCACACTTATAGCGATGGAATTTCTTAGTAGGAAGCCCGTATACCTTCCCCCATTTTGGACCGCCAGCAGCCTGCATCCATATTCTTTCAGCATCCTCATCCGAAGGTTGGATTGGGTCGCCCGACTCATTAGGTGGCTGACTGCGTATGTATTCCTCCACTTCAGCTGTGAAGCGACACTATAAAAAAAATTACATTGAATTAGTATTTCAAAATTTATATAAAAGTAAATCAAAATACTTAATGAAAAGTGAAAACTTACATGTAGAGTCGAGGCTCGGCCCTCGACCCACCTTTCTTCATCCGTCTTTTTCTTCTTCTTTACAATATAAGTCTCCTTGAATAGTTCATCTTGCTTCATCGGACGCCCCAACTTCTTTTCTTGAAAACTCATAAATTTTAGTTAAGAAACAGAATAGATATACTTTGAAAATTAAATAAAATAAGCAATTACGTACCATCTTCTCTTTATTGTCCCTAGGCTGATCGCACCTCTAGTGTGCAAGGATCCTCCCTTCTCAGATGCACGAGCTTTCTTTCCTTTTTCGCTCTTCTCTAAGAATTTTGCTGTGAGCCATTGCCTTTGCAAATCCTCCCATAAATGCTGAAGCAACCAGCCAGCTTCTGGTTTAACTTTCTAGCTTTGGCGAAACAATGCGACAACCGCTTGCGAGCCTTGAGATGAAAATTTGCAGCCACATCCGCGCTATAGCAGTGTTCCTATATACACTTGCTCTGTATTTCAAAATTTAAGTATTATATGGAAATATCATATTAGATGGAAATATCATAAAAGTTATATTCGATATATTATACTTAGCTTTTATTAGCTAATAATTATTCAAAATTTAAGTGCATTAGCTCTTATAATATAGTATATAGAATATTAGTGCATTAGCTTATATATATATATATATACATACTCTGCACTAAGTATTAGTGCATTAGCTAATATTATATCGAATATAATATTAGCTAGTAAAAGCTAAGTATTAATGCACTTAACTTTTGAATAATTATGTATTAATGCACTAAGCTTTTATCGAATATATATAAAAGCTATATTCGATATAATATTAGCTAATGCACTAATACTTAGTGCATAGTATAGTGTAAGTATGTATGTGTGTGTATATATATATATAAAAGCTATATTCTATAATACATATTTAGATGGAAATATCATAAATATAATAATTGTACTGCTTAAAAGAACATTTATACCTTAAATTGATTGAAAATTTGCTCCTTCAGCGAGAATAGGAAATCACTCCAAGTCGCATAAGGGCCATCATAAAGCTTTCTGGTGGCTTGGGTGGTTATCCTTGTAGTAATATTACTAGGGATGAACCTGCAATTTAATAAAAAAAATACATTAATATGTTAGTAAAACTGTACAAAACAATAAATGTAAAAGTAACAAATAATTCTTACCCATCACTCTCAGAGACTATGATGATACTGCCATATTGATCATAATGCACCTCCTCGTCATCATCAGTATCACCGTCTGAACCATGTATATCAGA